>JBBJLR010123977.1:0-10407 GCA_037577145.1 Brachypetersius gabonensis | reverse complement strand
AAATGTGGTTTTGCTGGACGGTGTTTATAAATGTGGTTTTGCTGGACGAGGTTTATAAATGTGGTTTTGCTGGACGGGGTTTATTGATGTGGATTGCAGTAAAGTGTGTACTGCAGTGGCTTTGCTGGACTGTGTTTATTTTTTTTATCTTTTGTTCTGATGCTGACACGGCACCAAATGCCTCATTCATTAGCAAAACCAAAAATACTCATTTTGTTTATAGCCTGAATGTTTAGAACGTCATCGCTGTCTGTCTGCTAGTGATGACCACTGAAAGTGCAAATTCAATTAAAATTGCACATTTAATAAAAATTTTAGGGCATTGATGAAAGATGCACCCGGCAGTGTATATAAGGCATCATGCTCAGCATGATGGGAATTAAAGCAGTGGAATTCCACAGGCAGAGTGAGAAACACAAAACTGCCTAACTTTTTCACTGGACCAACTGGGGTTACTGTAACAATTGGGCAAAATTGTCTATAGCCTTAGGGAACTGATGTGTTCTTTTCAGTTTCGGTTATTGTTAAATTTCATCCTGACTGGCACTGGTGTATATTTTGCAGGTAGCAGGCTCTAAAAATGAAGAGCAGGTCTTGAATTCCATTGAAGCTTACACAGAGTACCGTCCTGAACTTGCACACAAAGCCATCAACCAGCTGTTCGACATTGCCAGGATACAGCATTGCAGCCAGCTGCTCCGAGCACTACAGGTACACACACACACACACACACACACACACACTTCAAGGTTTTTAGGGATAAACTGTTTGATCTTGCATGATGTCACTCTTACAACATGCAATAAATGCGTGTTTTGACTCTTTTTAAGCACTTGCACCTAAAAAACACTTGATATATATATTAACGCAATCTGAATGAGGAAAGAGTTTGCTTATTATTATTATTATTATTTATTTAAGTTTTATTGTTGTTTTTTGCTCAGTTTGGCTTTGTCTTTTAAATGTATTAACCCACCCTATAAGGAACACATTTTTGTCTTTCTCAAGGCATGTCTCGTGTTTGTAAAGGCTTTGTTCCCATAAGGAATTTGCACACATTTTTTTTTGTTGTGGGTACTTCTATACCAGTGTTACAGCACTTCTGTAATACCAAATCATATTACTATATAATTATGTTTACATAAGTAGGTTATTTCCCACCAGTAAAATTACTGTGTATAACTGTAATATATTTCTTTCCCTCTCTCTTTTTCACCCTCACCCCTACAGTTGGTAATAGCGGCGCTAAAGTGTCATAAGTATGATAAGAGTATTCAAGTGACGGGCAGCGCTGCTCTCTTCTACCTGACCAACACAGAGTACAGAAACGATCAGAGTGTGCGGCTGCGCCGGCAGGTCATAGAGGTTGTGCTTAATGGCATGGAGCAGTACCAGGAGGTCACGGTGAGCATAACCCACAAACACACACCAGAGGTGTTAGCCTTATACAAACATACCTTCAGCTGGCTTCTTATTGCTGTAATTGGTTTTAAGGATCCATATTCCATTTTTCTTGTAGTTTCTTGTATATTTTATACATCTATGTATAACTCTTGTCTACACATCCCTCCTTGTCTCCTCTAGGTCCAGAGGAATTGCTGTCTAACTTTGTGTAACTTCAGTATTCCTGAGGAACTGGAGTTTCAGTACCATCGGGTGAATCTCCTGCTGCTGAAAATACTAGAGCCTGCCCGACAGGACGAGTCTATACAGCGCATCGCTGTGCACCTCTGCAACGCCCTCGTCTGTCAGGTCGACAATGACCACAAAGAGGCTGTCGGCAAGATGGGATTTGTAAAGGTGATGTAAAAATTACAATAAGGAACATTTAATGTAATTACGCTTTTATTGTGGTTTTAAACTATTTTGTGCTAAAGTGCAGAACAAACCTATCTATGAAACTTATCTCTGCTTCCCAAATTATAGCATAACTATGTCTGCCATTTAGTAGTAGATTGTAAAAGGTCAAATTTGTATTTAATTATAGATTGTTAGCTAGTTTGGACAGTGTTAACTGGCTAGCCTCTTAGATACTAAAGAGCTGGTTGACCGTTAAAGTGCAGGTTATACTTGACAAACGGCCTAAAATGCATGTAAAAAATGACCCAAACGTATTTTAATGTAATGGTTTTTACTTTCACACTCTATTATATTATCTATATGTATTATATTCTCTTGCGTTTTCTGTTATTGAAATCTTATTTTTTTCCCTCCTGTTCTCTCATTCCATAGACCATGTTAAATTTAATACAGAAGAAGCTACAAGACAAAATGGTAAGTGTTACCATAAAGAGGTTTCCTTCATTGTAGCTTCAGATATAACAAAACAGTCTTGTGACTTTTACTCTAGCGAAGTGATAGTTCTGCTGTCTTCTTCGCAGTCTCTATATTAAGTTAACTGGTCTGGGATGTAAACGAAAGCGCAGTGTAAACTCAAATGAACTCAACACTGCTTCACTTTTAAAAATATTTTTATTTGAAACGCTTGTTCTGTGAGCTGTTGTGTCTATCTCAGATAGACTTGCTTATGACACGTGTAAGAGCCATATGTTATTTTTTGTGTTGTAGAGACAGATTGTGTCCAGTAGGTGTCACTTTTGAGTAGTGTTTGTTGGGTATATAGGTAGGAACTTTTCCTCAGGTGTCAGTGTTGCACATGGGAATGTCACATACCAGACTACTGTAGTCCGGAAGTGTTAAGGAACACTGTGTTTTTACTGGACAAGTAGATTTATCAGCTGTATGGATTTAATCAAAATGAAAACCACGAAAGGACCACTGATTAGTAACTTCAGTCATAAAATACTGAGACACTATTCTGGATATTAATCTCCTACAAGTTTACCAATTACTTTCAAGTTAGCATTGTAACAGTATGTCACGCTTTTGTCTACAAACATTTGCAAAAGTTAAGAGAATATGGATGTTTCAGTGAGGCTGCATAACCATTAACATATTTTTTTATTTGGTCTTGATTCAGTACATTTTTTTCCTCGAGAATAAGAAGTGCCTGAAAATGTGATTCAGTTACATGTTTTCATTATCTGTTGAAACAAAAAATATTCTGGAGTGTTCCAATTTAAGCTTTTGTAAGTTATCTTGCTAGTCAATTACTATACAGTACAACAGAATATGATGTTGTTGCATCCCTAACTTCTACCGACTTCTACTGTTTCTGTGGGTTTTTTTTTTTATCATTGTGCTTGGTCCTAGTCAAAGAGGCATAGGTCTCCAATCCATGTTAGCTACAATAGCCTCATGGCTCCTGCGCAAAACTGAAGAAGCAGATTTTAGACCATGAGACCTGTGTGATGAGTGTACACTATATATAAAAAAATTCTAAATTATCAACCCATTGCTTTAAGTGTTTGCTATGAATCTGATTTCATGGGTTAAACCAACTAACCTGAGCTCAGTGATCCAAAGTTACTGTTGTTTTGCAGCTGGAATGCTGGTATAGTTTCCTGTACCTGTTAGTGCGGTTTTTGTGGGCTTTATAGGCTGGTGTTGATTTTGCGGTTTGCCTCTTCAGTGTGATCAGGTAATGGAGTTCTCTTGGAGCGCTCTGTGGAACATCACAGATGAGACGCCAGATAACTGCCAGATGTTCCTCAACTGCAATGGCATGGATCTGTTCCTGGAGTGTCTGCAGGTGAGACACAGAGACACACAGCATGGTCTTAAAGTTCGCATTTCTGGGTTGTAGGGGCCCAATCTGATTGCTGATCTGTGACACAGATGTGATTTTTTTCAAAGCTAATAAAATATTGAAATTCTCATTTCAACGATGAGCTGCTCTTTTCTTGGGCTTTTGGATTTATTAGTAATTCTCGTTGACTACAATGAAATCAAAAACTAGAATTTATCCACACACTGGCATCAAGACTGGAATTTTTGTGCTTAATTGTAGTTTAGTGTTGTCTTGAGGTATTTTAACTCAGAGTTTGGTTTTGGATTTAACCTCTCTATAAAGATTAAGGTTTTTTTTTTCACCCTGAAGGCATTTGTTGACAGAAAAATAAAACTGCATGTGGAGATCCACTCACTCACAGGTGTTCAGAGCTGCCAACAACTCATGAGCGTCTAAGGGCTCTATGCAAAAGACAGTTTCAGAATTTGCCTGTAAAACTCTTAATCGATTTGTGGAATTGTGGAATCGACTTTGGCTTTGTCTCTCTTTTGAACAGACAATGCAGAATGTATATTTAAATGTTATTGTTAAAATAAAGTATTATTTGTTGATGACCCCCTTTATCTATTTTCCAAGGAAGTTTCCATTGTACATTTTTGCAGTAATAGAATAGTTTGTAGCAGAGTTAACAATGATAGGCCTACATATTAAAAAATGAAGAATAATGCCTGTTTCAATGCAGTTATGTGTGTATTATTAAAGTGTGTGTTATTAAAGCCATTTAAAAAAGCTTTTAGATTTAGATTTTGTTTTACCAATCCTGTTTCAATTATGAAATCTTTGGCTAATATATTCGTGTATGTATATGCAATTTTAGCTAGAACCTGTCAATTGCAACTACTAGACATTAACGTCTTTAACTGTGGCATGTGATGAAAGCCCTGCTGAGCCACAGCCTTTGTCTTGATTAGCGATCTGCTCTGTGTTTGTCACAGGAGTTTCCAGATAAACAGGAACTACATCGCAACATGCTAGGGCTGCTGGGTAATGTGGCAGAGGTGAAGGCGCTCAGACCTCAGCTGCTCACCAGCCAGTTCGTCTCTGTCTTTAGGTAAAACAGCTTTTATACCATTCAAACTTGCACTATAGATACATTCATACCCCTGACCTTCTGATCTCAGGGTGAACTCCCCAACCACTAGGCCACCATTATTCAAAATTCTGTCTTGACGATATTAACAAAGTAATTCAGATTATTTAAAAAATATTAATTCAATGTGAACAACACAAAAATATAGCCATTTTCTCTTCTCCAGAAATTGGATACTTAATAAAAAAAAAGTTTTTACAGATTGAAATTGAAATATAAGCTAGGATCCATGTTGCTGCTTTGGATTGTAATGTTTTATGAGGACATGCACTAAAAAGTATTACAGTAGTCAGGCTTGCATGTAACAAATGCTGGAGGTTTTTTTGTGTCCATTTGGGACAGAAAACATGATAATATTTAGTAAATTGTGCATTTTAGTGACTGCATCAAATAGTGACTACAACAAATATCAGAAAACACCGGAAAATGGTAAAGTAAAATTGAACCAGACATACAGGAATATGACATATGACTGGATAACGTCTTTTAGCTGATCTGGTTTCTCTGAGAATTCTCTGAAATTTGTACTCAAGATCCCATTTTCTGTGAATCTCTGTTTGGTTAGTAACTTGTTGGATAGCAAGGCGGACGGTATCGAGGTGTCATACAATGCCTGCGGAGTTCTGTCCCATATCATGTTTGACGGGCCAGAGGTGTGGACCGTGGAGGACCCTGAAAGAGAGTGGGTCATGGACAGAATGTGGGATGCCATCCAGAGCTGGGACGTCAGCTCCCGTCGAAACATCAACTACAGGTATCTGTCATTTCTAAAACTGTACAGTTTCTGCCTCTTTCTTGTGATTTGTGTATTTTACAGAATGTGGGTGGTTTTATGTAACTCTCTTTCTCTCTCTTTCTGTCTTTTTCTCATTCTCTCACTCTCTTATTCACTTCTCTTTTTTTCTGTCTGTTTCTCTTTCTCTTCTCGCGGTCTCTCTGTCGTTATCTCTCTGCTGTGTGTGCTCCCTCTCTTTCTTCTCTGCTTTCTTTTTGTCCCTCTCTTTCTCTCTTTTTCCTAATTTACACTCTCAGGTCATTTGAGCCCATTCTGCGTCTCCTGCCTCAGGGCATTTCTCCAGTCAGCCAGCACTGGGCCACATGGGCCCTCTATAATCTGGTGACTGTGTATCGTGAGTTCACACATTTACATTCTTACTAGGCTCATGCTAATAAATAGTTTTACATGATAAACAAATTACTGTATTCTGAATATATCATGTTGTAATTGACTAAATGTAAGTAGACAGAGTTTGTATGGTTTGTTTATTCTGATAATAGGATTTCTCTTCATTATTTTTTCTATTTAAACCGGCAAAAAAGGTTTTAGGGGTAGTAAATGCTACTTCTTGAATCAGGAAGTATGAACAGGGTTTCATTGATCTTGTCTCTCTCTCTTCTCTGTAGCGGGAAAGTACTGCCCATTATTAGTAAAGGAGGGAGGCATCGCACTCTTGGAGAAAGTTATGGAGTTGGAGTCTTCTCATCAGGAGACCAAGGACATGGCTCGGTACACACAAACACACACTTCACATAGTAGCTTATTTACACATAGCCGTTCATATCATGCTCCTCTGGTGGTGTATGCTTTATGCATGCAAGAGCGTTTTAATTATTTGGTCACTGATCGTGCCATATTTGACCCTGGGCTCTGAGTTTCTTCTTTTTAATTTTACTGCTAGCAATATACTGCAGTGGTCAGCAAAAAGTTCAGTCAAGATGTCAGTTTTTCCCAACTTTTGCTTTCATGCTACCATGGTAGAATAAAGAATCATTTTTTATTTCTCTGGAAACATGAGTGCTGAATATGTATATAAGAAATAGATGGATAATGGGTGTGTTTGGGTTCTACTTTGTGCAGTAATTCATTGAATCTAAAATAATCATAATTGAATTCATAAATTGAGTCATAAATTCAGAATTGTAACTGAATTGAATTCTTTCCCAGATGTCATAATTAATTAAATTCAGTTGCTTTGGCCAGCTTTAATTTGCTTTTAATGTCTGCTGTTGCAGAAAGGTGATGGACCAGTGTGAGAATTTTAGGGAGGATCCCATGGACACCAGCAGGTAAACACTGAGGACCAGGAGACCCCCATTCCCATCACCACCTGGTCCACCTTGAAGCGTTTGGACTGCTGACTCCCTTCTAGGATGTTTGTGCGTGTCTCCTCTCGGCGGTTTAATGTATACTGGCAGCTGGGTGGCTGGGCAACTCGCGATCTGACGAAACTTCCACCTCCTGTGGCACACTTGGAAAAGTTTAGAGTGTGTGTGTGTGTGTGTGGTTTGCAGTTTAATTTGTGTTGCACACAAGAAGCAGTATTTGTATCATCCATTAAAGTTCTGAGTGTTTGTTTTGTTATGCCTTAGTTTTATGTGTGTAAATGTGTTCGTCGTGAGTGAAAGAAAGCAATCGCGTGTCTTTTAAAGGAACAAAATCTGTGCGTTTTTCACCTCTTTCACTCTGAGCACAAAAAAAGAGGACAAAATCACAGTACAACTGGCCTGCTGTCTCATCTTCAGAGAATATGTGTGCGTAGGTGTGTATGTGAGAGTGTTTCTTCTATAAGCTTCACTAAATTGCACAGTAATGGTTGTGGTTTGGGTTTGTTTTGTGACATTACAGAACCCAGAACTGACTGGACCGTTGGTGTCAGGGGTTCGGAAAGTCAGGCTAGCAGGTTTGACCTTTATGGATGTCCCATCAGTTTGGATGATGAATGAGGTTGATCATTGCTGTTTATCATGGAAAGACTTCGCTCCAGACTGGAGAACGAACTCCAACAAAAGCCACACGTAAACACACCCTAAGACTTCTGCTCTTGTACATAAATTGGGAGAATACTCTCATTTTTTTGTTTGTTCTCAATGTATGTTTATATGACACAGTTATAAAACACTCTGTTTGCCATGTTGATTTAGGAAGGCCAAGGCGAGTGGGCATCATCATGGTCATTACTGGTAATGGTGACCCTTCTTCTTTTATTTCTTTTTTTTTTTTTTTTTTTGAGTTTCTGAGGACATCCGAAATCCGGTTAGTGTTTTTTCGGCGTCGCGGTTTTTATGTTATTGGGTTTCGCAGTAAAATGTGAACACTTATTTCTATATTAAGCCACAGAAAATAGTTTGTTATGCTTTAAAAGTAGGCTACGATAAATGACTTTACTTCTGATTTAGTTCCATATCTCTTTGTGCTTACATTGCTGTGAGCAAAAGGAAAAAAATACGAAGTTGTTGTTCATCAACCTCTCAAACCTTAAATTGCACCTCAAGGTCTGAGATTATGCTGCTAGTTTACAAATCCCTGACTTATTCCACAGCAGACTGTTTTGCCTTTTCAATGAATAAACTAGTGTATACTTTTTTTGGAGGGCTGATATTGACTTCATATTTCCTAGTTTCTGAATTGTAGTTTTTTTTTTATTCCACCCTAAATGATGCAGCAGTTACATTTAGTTTAGGATGTAACTGCTGCATCATTTAAGGTCAAATGGACAGTTTGAATATGAAGTCAATTCCAGCTTCATACTTTGTGTTTCTCCTATCTGTGATGTTTAAGGAATTGCCATGGATGTTAAAGCTGATGACGGTGTGCTAACGATGGTATATTGTTGAGTTGGTGTTTATCACAGCTTCTGGTTTGTTCTCTCATCATTTTCAACAAAGTGTAATCAGTCAATAATATCAACAACTCCTGAAACCAGTGATTATAGAATATTGTATTGATGTGTCCCTATCGATAATGCTCAGCAGGGGGGAGAAAACACTTTTGTCTCATTTCTAAGTCATGTTTTACAGATGAGCATCTCTTTCACGTTTGATAGGCTAGTATTTATTCTGCCTTAGCTACTGTACCGACAGGGCGATTTTCTTTTTTGTCTTTTGAGCCAAAGTTCCTTCTTTACTCTCAAGTTACAAGTTAAGCTGACCTTGCTATAACTAGGCTAAATAGTTTCTATGGCTCAAAGCTATTGGCTAAGAGGAAGCGCAAAGTGGACGAATGCACCAAAGGAAGGCTCTGAATGCGCTGTTTCGAAGCGAAAGTTCCCCAAAATCATATTTATACCGTTTTTTGATTAAGATATGTTTAGTGTTAGAGGTTTGCTTCTTTAATGTTGCATTGGAGCTGTTGCATACAATACTGCAGTACAACTAATGGAATCAAAACTTACAAATTAGCATCATACTATAACTGCATGCCTAAATCATCACACACTTGTTGAGTTTTACATTAATCTCTGCCATTCATTCCTTGTTAGATACACAGAGAGGCAGAAAAAGGGAGAAAAAAATACATATAAAACTAAAGAAGATAAACCTCAAGCACCGAACATGTCTTTAAAGTGTAAATTAGATTTTTTTGGTCGAACTGGCGCTTTAACACACTGTCTCAGGCACTGGCCTCTAACCCTCGCACCTTCTCCTCAGTGACCAGTTCGGTAAAATGTCGGTTTGTTTGACTGCCTTTTGATAGATTTATTTCTTTAGAACTGTGGCAATTGCAGCACCCGCTAGAATGACTTTGTTGAATGATTTGATTTTGTTTTCCTCACTCTTGGACTTGGGTGGATAGTTAAATAAAGATCCAGAGGGTACTGTGGATGCTCCATTGTGTTTGTGTAATTTTGGCTCTGCAATATCCTTATATAATGTTCTCACACAACACAGTGCAGTGAAAATGAACCGTGTTGCAAGTTCTGTCTTTTAATGCATTTTTGGTTGACTTGATCTTGTTTTAGTTCTATAAGTAAGTTAAGGTGAACTCTTCTAAGATATTTTGTAGTGGGTTTTTTTTTATTCAGCCTAATGTGTTCTGTATCCACCCCTTGGAGGAAATTGGTATATTAAATATATTCTTGTGTGTCTGTTTTAATATTTTGGGAGAATATATATTGGGAGATACTTCCTCTGTAAAAGAAATCATCAGGTTTATTTATCAAAACTTTTTTATATTTTTGTTTTTATTTAATTTTGTCATTAGAAAACTTCTGATTTACATTTACATTGGATGAATACTAAGAATGGGCCGGTAGAAATGGTCCAGAATGACTTGGAATTAAATCTTATTTCACTTCCCCACATTAGCATGTAGGGTAGCTCCACTAATTCTAGAAAATGAGTTTTGTTTTTTGCGATTGTAAAAAGTAGAAATTATGTAACACGTAATACTTTGCCTTTGCACAAAGTAATAACACTGGGTCACATATTTTTAAGAAAGGTCTGTTTTGCTGCAAATCAAATCAGGAGGACATCTGAAAATCGAATCCGTTTTTTCCTCCCTGCAGTGATTCTAGAGATAAACTAAATGTCATGTATTTTTTTCTTTATAAGCTTGTTGTAATACATGTACAACAAAGAAGCAACATATTAATATGTAAAAAGTTATCAGTAGAACAGAAGATCGTCAGCCGAGTCGTCGAGTTTAGTTTTTCTAAAAATGACGTTTCTAAATAAACCCTTGAAGCTACATGAAAATAAATGTTACCACCGAAATTATCCCCAAGCACGTACAGTCGTGGCCAAAGGTTTTGAGAATGACATAAATATGGAAAATTGGAAAAGTTGCTGCTGAAGTTTTTATAATAGCAATTTGCATAAACTCCAGAATGTTATGAAGAGTGATCAG
>JBBJLR010123893.1:0-18668 GCA_037577145.1 Brachypetersius gabonensis | reverse complement strand
TAATGACTGTAAGACTGTCTCTGTAACTAATGACTGTAAGACTGTCTCTGTAACTAATGACTGTAAGACTGTCTCTGATGACTGTAAGTTACTCTGTGTAAGGGAGTCTGCCAAATGCTGTAAATGTTATGTAAATGTAATACTAAAAGTCAGTAGTCACCCAAATAGTTTCAGTGGATATAACAGAGCTAGAACTAGAACTGAACAAGAGGTGGTCATTTTAGAGAAAAGCTGGGCTGATTCTTCATCAGATTTTTCCATATGATGTCACAGAAACTGTGGATCAGCACTTCTGCTCCTGATGCGGTTTGTGAAAACAGACTCTATTGTGTAAAAAGGCACCACAGCATTCAACACATTCTGCTTAGGTTCCGTTTGAACCACTTGATCCACCTTTATGAAAAGCTAGATGAGATTTGAGTTGGGTTAAAGACGTTTTAGTGCTGTTTTAATGGAATAGATGTGACTGACTAGTGACTTGAATTTTTAGAATATTTGTGAAAAAAATTGTTAGGTTTGAAGCTTCAGTTCTGAGCTAAAGAAGAAAAAGTTGGATTCCAAACAGGTCTTCGAAGATCAATCACACATGGGGTTCTTCTGGAAAAGTGGATTTTTTTCTTTAAGATTTAAAGTATGAATCTCTAATGTGCTTCATGTTTTTATCCTGTTTTCCATTGTAGTTGTTTATGCAGTCCAGCAAAGAGTCACAGTTCAGCCTGGAATCCACGTTCATGAAGCTGATTGTTTGGCAGCATCCCAGGTCACTTCCAGCAGTGAAAACTGTTAACATGACCACGTTCTACATTCCTGATATGCACATTAATCAAGAGATGAACAATGATGGACAAAGGTCTTGCGCCATTGTTCAACTTGTATCATATGAGCGCAACCCGTATCACTGGATCAGGACACCTATGCAGGTAAACTACTGAAATCGCTTCAGTATCTCTGCCTTTCTGAAGTCACATCATGGAGATAATGTGCTTTTTTACAGCTGAATAGAGAAGTGGCTGAGATGAAATTGTTCAGCTGCACCACCAGAAGAGAGATCAGAAGGAGGTTCCTGCCCATTCCGCTCATCGTTGAGTTCCAGAAGCGTGAGGAGAAAAATGTACTTACATATTTTCTTAAGACACTTCCCCAGGTCTACAGGAACCGTTCTTTGTCTGTATCAGGTTTGGATGTTCCTGTGTATCTCAGTCTGGTGACAATTCTCTCCACAGTTTATCGCTTGTCGTCCCAAAACCGCGGCCATGGAGTCGAACCGGAGGAAAGTTCTTTCATCATTTATAGTCTTGTTTGATTTTTTTATTTTTTAATGCCTGTGATGAAAACTGAACCCAGAGTCCTGGATCACTTTAACGTTTCTCACAGTGATAAAGATAAATTTGTTAGAGTCGTAAAAAACTTGCTCTGAAATTTATCTTCAGCCCAAACAGACTGTCATGCTTGAACTTCTTCCACGTCCCAGTTAGTTTGTGCCTCACAGTAAATACAAACTTTCCTCTTTCCATGTTGTCATGATAACTGGGAGCACCACCACTGTGTGAGGACACCAATACAGAGGGTGACTGTCAGGTCAGGGGCAATCAATAGAGTTTTATTTAGTTTTGGCTCCGCGATCTGAACAGAAGTAGCAGTCTGAGGTTTGCTGGGGAGCTCAGAGGGGCACTGGCAGAGTGAGCAGGGGGCAGGTCTCACCTCTTGAGACTGTGAAGTAAACAAAGAGTCCATCACCACTGACTTCAGAAGTCCCACCAACCTCTGCGCAGTTCGCTCCAGGCCCTTTTATACGCCCCTCGTTGATGGTGATCTAATGATGATTAGATCATTTGATGATCAGATGATCCCTCAACGTCAGAGCAGAGACATTTGCATGCTGGTTTGTTGTGTTTCCTTTTGTCCGCCATGGGATGGGAGGGCCTCCGTCCACAGCTTTTTAACCAATCAGAAAGCAGTGATGTAGTTGGCTCGGCTGCAGCCCACTTCCTGCCCTGCTGTCCAGCAACTCGGGTTTGGCTCAGGTTCAGGTCACTTTATTTGTATATAATAAAGTCTATATAATTAACTATATGGGTGGAGGTAGCTCAGTGGGTAGGATATGTACCTCTGGACCAAGAGGTCACAGGTTTGAATCCTACCCTCAGCACCACCACTGGGTCCCTGAGCAAGACTCTTAACCCCAAGTTGCTCCAGGAAGAGACTGCCCCCTGTAGTTAGAGAATGGAAGTTGCTTTGGATAAAAGCGTCTGATAAATGCCGTAAATGTAAAAACATTTGTTCACAGTATGCGGCGGTTCCTTGTGCCGGTGGAAAAGCATATTTTCTCTATTATCTCTCATCACTTTTCTAGCGGTGCCATGGGAGAACCACTTTTGGTTCCCTGAAGAACCTTTGAGTGCAGATTCGTACAGTACGTGTAAAGATGGGAAGTTTAAAGTAACCTTTGGGAAATTTAAAGGACCTCCACAAAATGTAATGTTGCTGTACTGATGAAGATTTCTTACCTATACCAAGAACCCTTTACGAGCCTTTATGTCTAAAAGTGAGTAAGTCCCCAGGTCTGGAGCTGCAGTGTACATTACAATCTTATCATTTCTTTTCAAGAAGAATGAAGACATGTTCACTCTCGCTCGTTCTGAGGTGAACACACACATGTTCAGCGTCACACCTGAGCTCCTTCAGAAGACTCTTCAGCTCAGAGTGGAATTCAGCAGGCCAGATCAGCGCACGTTTCCAGTAATGCTGCTCTTAAGGTAAAATAAGCTCCACATGTCCTGGAGTGTTTCTATGGATGTTAATGATGTAAAATAGTGAATCTGAACTAAATCACTTTTCTTTGGGGACTATTTTACCTCACGATGACCTACATGTATCCCTCTTCCATAAATGGGTTTAGTTTTAGGACTAAAATCTTCTCAGAACTCTGGTAGAGCAACGTCTCAGGCATCAGGCGGCGCAACCAGAATTTGGTAGAAGAGCTTTCTGTAAGGAGATTTTAGAGGCAGACGACTGGTTTCGTTCACTTCCACTCTGAACAGTTCCGACTCTAGAACAAAATGTTTTACTACATGTATCATTATATTATTCTATATTCCATATATTGTGTAATTGTATATTGGCCAGCAATATATTGTTCTCCTTAAATTTTCATGGCACAGGATGCATAAGAGACCAACGCCTACTTTGTACAACATACAGAAAGTGTTTTTCTGGAAAGAACAGGTGGTGCAGATCTTTCTGCCTCCTTCTTCTCTGAAAGGTTGGAGTTCCTTTTTTAACCCCAGTCTGGAATTTGCTGGACATCTAGTGTTTTTCAATAGTCTTTAATAATTAATATTTCAATGAAACAGAAGCAGATTCATAAATGAAGTGATTCTAGTTCAGTCCTTTACTGCAGGACATGGGTTGACTCGTTAGTGGAAAACTTGTGGGTTGTGGGTTTTACTGAATTTATCATCCAAATTACATTATAATTTCATCATTTTTATCATTACATTATACTTTAGCATTTATTTTCAAATATTGAGCAAAGTATCCCTAAACAATGTCTAGTACGTTCCTTAAAAGGTTTACATTTACATCATAAAATATGTTGCTGAACAAAACAATTAATAATAGAAAACAAATCAGATCTGTTTGGATGATGGGGTCTACACAATGTTAGACGGGGGTTTTAATGTTGTGTTTGATTGTTGTATAATTGAAATACCATTGACATACTAAGCAAACTTGGTTAATGTGGGCAGGTGCAGGAACGGCGTACCTAATGCTCCTCAGTGCAGACTACAGTAAAAGTCCTGGAAATAAGTACATAGCAAGCGCAGTGAATTACACGCTGAACGTTGAGTCCATGCAGTGTCTGGCCTGGGATGGGCTGAGAGAGTGGAGACCTGAAGGCTGCTCTGTTGTCCAGGGCTTTACCTCGACCAGAATCAACTGCAGGTGCAAGACAACACTTTTTTTTCATCACGCATAGAAACATACATTGGAGGATATTTACTGCAGTTTGTATATGTATACGTGTGTGTGTGTGTGTGTGAAATTGCTCTAGATTGCGGCATTTCACGTTAAACATTGAAACTGCCATTTCATATAATGCACTGAATACATTCAGTTTAAAAGTGAATTTATAAAATATCATCCCTGACCAAAATCTTATATGAATATTATATGAATATGAAAATTCTTTTAGCATTTTAAGACCACAGCTTTACATTCTGTATACAAAATTTAAGCTGTTAATAACATCAGTCTGGATGCTATTTTAATCCACCAGGGGGCGCTGTGTAATTTATAAAACTCCAGTTTCCCAGTGTGTCCATTCTGGAGTTCTGCACATGTCTGCGTCTCCAGGGGCTCTGTGTTAGACGTGTTCGACGTGGTTTGTGCAGGAGTCTGTATTGTAGTGCTCTGTGTAGGGAGCAGGGAGACGTGCTGCTCAGCTGTGTGTCTCTTAGTCTGAAAATGACATTTTTTCTCTGAGAGCTGCATCAACTGAACGTTATTAACACTGAGTCATTTTGGTTTCTTGATCTTTCAGCTGTGGTCACCTGTCAGCATTTACAGTTTCACATCAGAGCATCTACACCAATCACACCATCACAAACATCTCTGAATTCAGCAGGTGAGACTGAACATCTGTAGCGTTGTTCAACAGCAGTCTGTTCTCTGGTTGACCCTGATCTGACCTATTTGACCCTGATCTGACCTGTTGTCTGGTTGACCCTGACCTGTTGTGTTCTCCAGTGCCGGCTCCAGTCTGAGGTTGTGTCTCCTAACAGCAGTGACTGTGGCTCTTTTCGCTGTGCTGCTGGTGTTCTGCAGACAAGCGGACGTCCAGGTGGAGGAGAGGTCAGGAGCGTTCCTGCTGCCGGAGAACGATCCTTCAGACCAGTTCCTCTATGCTGTAACCATCCACACAGGCCTAAGATCCAGAGCCAGCATGACTGCTAAGGTAGTAATGTTTATCACTGAAATGGAATGTTAAATCACAATGTATATTCAATTTAATACGACTATATTTATACAGTATATATATACAGTACTGTGCAAAAGTTTTAGGCACCTAAGAGAATCGTTTAAAGCCCTTTTTCTCTGTGTGTGGTAATTAAAGTGTCTTTCTGTCAGCATTAGGTTAAATGCAAACAAACAAGAAAACACTAAAAAGTATCAGGAGTTGTTTTGTTTGTTGATACTGTGTGAGCTGGTGAGGAGAACACAGGTTCGGTTCCAGATTCCTCCTCGGTTCCTCCAGCCGTTGCTTGGATTTGTAAAATTCCATCAGCAGCTCCTGATTTCATTTAATGAAGGACTGACTGAGTCAAACCAGGTTTCTGATGCTGGACTTCCACAAGGAACCCACTGATTTATTGTAAATCTGGGTTTCTTAACCACTGGGCCGCTGAGCACTGATGGGCGGCGAAGGCTTTAGTTTGGCCCGCCAGTCTGAAATCGAGACAGGCCATTGGTCTGCAGTTGGTTATTTAATATCATGTAGCGAAGTGGGCCTTGGCAACATGCTATGAAAGATTGGTGGGCCTTAATGTTGAGAACCGTTGCTGTAAATAACATCACTATTTACTGTATAATCTTATTTGTATCCATTGATTTCTGCACAGTACACAGTATTCAGCCCCCCCACCCCCACCCCCCACTTATCCACCCAGCGCTGTTTCCATAAACAGGGTTCCTGTTGCGTTAAATACAAAACTGTTCCGTATCCAAAGATAAAATGCGTGTTCTGTACTGAACTGTTACAAAATGCAAGACAGTGAAATTACAGACAAATGAACAGATTAGTCCACTGATGAAGACTTACCCCCAGCACCCCCGACCCCCATCCCCATTTCAGCTAGCAACCAGTTTGTCAGTGAGCCACAGGAGGCTTCACCTCTTGTGTTTGCTTGTTTCAGGTTTATATCATTCTGCACGGTGAAAACGGAGCATCTCCAACCAGGGAGCTCAGCAGTTCTGATCACAAACTCTTCACCTGCAACTCCACAAACACATTTGTCCTGAGGTAACTGCACCAAGGGCTCCAGCAAACAACACTGAAGCATTCAGTTTCTTCATATACTCCCTACTAAACATTTACTAACACATAAAATCTGTCTTGCATACTGATTACTCTGACTTAACAAATCAATCATGCTTCTGTAGGAGATCATTCAATAAATTATTTGGTTTCTAATTAGATTTACTTAAAAAAAAAGACAAAAAAAACCAAATGTCTGGGCATTTATTCATTTGGTTATTTTTTATTTTTGGGAGGGTGTATGATTCGGCAGTGTGTGTAGTTTTAGCATTTATTTTAAATCGGTATGAATGAATAGTATAAGCTTGTATAATAATTTTAACATTCCAAACACAGTGCAGTTGAATCAGCACATTTTCATGTTATTGCCCTGCTTTGCTGTCGCAGCGCGCCGCGCAGGCTGGGCCGGCTGCAGGAGGTGCATTTGTGGCACGACAGCTCCGGCTCCTGCCCCAGCTGGTTTGTGAGCCGTGTGCTGGTGGAGGATCTGCTGCAGGGCTGCAGCTGGATCTTCCAGGCCCAGTGCTGGCTGGCAGTGGATGAAGGAGACGGCCGGGTGGAGAGGAGGCTGCAGGCCTTGGAGCGAAAGCTCAAGTTCACAGAGGTCAGTCACATGATCATTGTCACAAACGACAGTGAAAAAATGTTGAACTGCACTTGTCAATTCTGTTATTTTTCAGTAACTTATAGAGATTTAGTTGCCAGACATCTTTCCTACTCAAAAAACTGTTCTAAACTTAAACTTGCTGAATTATGTACCTTTAAGTTAGGAACATAATTACTTCATATTCCATTTCAGTTCTAATACTGCAGTCCCATTGGCTATATACACCAGTCTTCTTTCATTTTTCTGATTTAAAATGTCAGGAAAAGGTACAAATATGTGAATATTAAGAGTATGAGTAAAGACTGATTTCAGTAAATATAACCAGTCTAATATTTTGTTGTCAAATTTTTTACAATTGCCTGAAAAGTGGCAGCTCCTGCAGGTAAGAGGTCATTAGAGTTTGATGGAAGGGTTGAGACCATGTTTTTTGGTTGTATGTGCTAAATTGTGTGGGGTTGGTTTGTTTATTTGTTTGTTTGTTTGTTTTGCATGAGGCCACATGGGGGCACCCAGCAGAAAGTTAGTAGGCAGTCATTCTGTCCAGTGGTTCCACTGTAATTATATTTTGCCAATGCTCATGTGCCATTTGTCATATGTGTGTGTGTGTGTGTGTGTGTGTGTGTGTGTGTGTGTGTGTGTGTGTGCGTGCATGTGTATGTGTTTAAATGTGTTCCCTATGGATCCAGATGCTGCACATAAAGGAGTGCTTAAAGGATTTCCACCCATGGCTATCAGTCTACACATGTCCGTCTCACAGCACACACACGCACACACAGCGCCTGAGTGTGTGCTTTCTGCTTATACAGGCTTATATGTGTGCAAACACAGTTCTGATCTCTCTGCAGGAGGAGCAGGTAAATCAGTTTTACTGCACAGTGATAATTTAATCCGGTATGAATTTTGCTGTGTGTGTAGTTTTTACAGTAATAAATGTGGAGGGTTTTCAATCCAGAATGAATGTGCAGTATGTGTGTAGTTTTTACTAATGGAAAGTAATAATTGTGAACTGATTATAATCCATTATGAGTATCCCTCAGTTTCACTGTGTTGAGACACTGATGTGTTGATGTGGATGTCAGTACTCCGCAGAGTCGGGCCTGATTGGCGTGTCCCTGGTCTCCATGGTAACAGGGCTGCGTGCTCTAGCTGTGCTGCCGGTGGGAAGCCTGCTGTCACTCCTGTTTCGCATCAAGGTCAGAAAACCAAAACAACAAGCTACATTTCCATCTTTCTGTTTAAAGTAACTTTCCCCCAGGTCTACAGGAACCGTTCTGTATCTAAACTGTACTGTGATGGTACTGAACCTGAAGCACATGTTGATGTTCCAGTGTATCTCAGGCTGGTAAACAGAGTTTGTGAATCAGTTCTCTCCACAGTTTATGGCGGTCGTCCCAAAACTGCGTCCATGGAGTCGAACCGGTGGAGAGTTTTTCTGTCAGAGGCGCTTTTGTTATTTTGGTCTTTTATTATTTCTAGTCTTGTTTGAGTGTTTACATTTTTTCTCTTTATCCGTGTGATAAAAAAGGGAACCCAGATCATTTGTTAGTGACGTCCTGGATCACCTTCACGTTTCTCACAGTGATAAATATACATGTTTTAGAGTCGTACAAACTCCACTGATATATATATATCTTCATTCTTGCTTGAACTTCATCCACTTCCCAGCTGTTTTTAGCGTGGTCAGAAAATAAACAGTGGCCTTTTCCATGTTGTGATGAAACATTTCGACCTATCAGAAAGCAGTGATGCCGTACCCACTTTCAACCCCGCTGTCCAGCAGCTCGGGTTCGGGTCTCTTTATTTGTAATAGAAATACATTTGTTTGCAGCACAGAGCGGTTCCTTGTGCCGGTTGAAATATGGCCCTCCTGTCTTATTCTTTTTATCTGCAGACACACAGAAATCGCTGCCGTTCTAGGGATCAGTATAAAGTCCGACTGCCGAATATCTACAGTGTTGAAGGTATAGGCACCTAAAAGCATTTTGTACCAATAGTAGTCGTAGTATTAATCAATTTATTTTACTTAGTAATACAGAAATAATAAAGAGGTTGTGCTCTTACAGATCATCGTGATGCATTTCTGTTGAGCAGCAGAGCGTCTGAACCAGACTGGGGCTGCCCTTCAGCCTGGACACAACACAGAGAGGAGGTAGGTTTTTCAAATCTAACAATAATCTTCTCTAAACAGTACATTTTAATAGTTTTATCACAATTACAGGGCTATGTTTGGCATAAGGCAAATTAAAATCATTTTTAGACATGATCTTATTAAACAGTGAGAATATGAGAAAAGATCAAATACAGTAAACCTCCAGTTTTACGTGGATCGGGACTCGCGGATCCAGTCACACGCGTTTATTTTTTTCGAAAAACAAAACTGCTCGTTTTACGCGGAAATATTCAAAACAATGCGGAACCTGCAAGTATTCTCTGCTTTTTTTTTTGCTTTTTTCGTGGCAATATGTTTTTTTTTTAAACTCATTTTAGTGCTTCTGGCTCCCCGTGCATGGACTTTAAACCTCTCTCTTACTCTCTTACTCTCTCTCTGTCGTTCTCTCTTACTCACTCTCTCGCTCTCTCTCTGTATGTATCTCTCGCGCGCGCGCGCTCTCTCTCGTTGGTGACTTTTCGGGAGAGCGCGTCTCTCTCTCTCTCTCTGTCTCTCTCTCTCGCGATCTCTGTCTGTGTCTGTCTCTGTCTCTCTCTCTCTCTCGTGCGCGATCTCTCTCTCTCTCTCTCTTTAATGCCTTAAAATAGGCATTTTAAGGCATTTCTTTGACCAAATAATGAAGGTTTACTGTACACTCAAACCACTATTTGTATTTTATATTGTTTTAGTCTCTGTGTGTCTGCTTATTAGCATAAACAGTTTCTTTTGGGATCAACAAAGTTTTCTGATTCTGATTTCTGTAGCACAGTATCACACACAGAGATCATTCAATGTGCTTTACAGCCTAAAAACATTAAAAAAGTAAAAGTACAATTTAAACTGACTTCAAATAATAGAAACACAAGTGAAGAAAATAGTGAAGTATACAGATAAGTGTTATTTTATGCAGGTTTTCCTACAGAAAGCAAAGGCAGTCACAGAAAACAATGTCTTTAAATGTGACTAAAAATTGTCTGCAGATGGGACACATCAAATGTCCATTAGTGTGCTGCTTATATCAAATCTATAGGCAGCACACTAACGGAAAGCCTTTTTTTTGGTTCTAGTATATAATTTAGTTTATTAATAAAGTTAAGAAAATGCTATTGTTCTGCTAGGTGGTGTAGTTTCTGAACAGAGACATTAATACACAAAAGGCAGAAAGTCTGTAATAACTTGGTGCACTAATATGTAGAGAGATCATGTGTTGAGTATTTTAACAGTGGCTTAAAATGGAGCTCAGCCGATCAGATTTTAGTTCCAGAACAGTCCGATTGAATTAATCTAGTGAGTTCTCATTGAAATGCGTTGAGCAATTAAGCGTTATGTACCTGTATCCCTCAGCAAAGCGTCCAGGGCTGTAAGGAAACCCACGATTCTAAGTGTGTGACCGACTACAAACTATCCGAAGGCTCAAAGCCACAGTGGGTGGACTCTGGGTCTGATATTGAAATAATTGAAGAAAATATACCAGAGAATGGTGGGAAAATCCAAGGAAACTTCAAACACAGCCAGTTCTGTCTCCAGTCCAGCTCCTCGGAAGGTGCGTTAAATCAAACCCAAATGAGATCTGGATTAACTTTATGTGAGGACCTGTTTGTATGATCCAGTAGGAATTTGCAGTGTGTGTAGTTTTTACAATCTGAAAGTGATAATTGTGATTTCATTCCAGTATGAACCTGCAGTGCGTGTTGTTAAATTATTTTAATTCAGTATGAATCTGCAGTGTGTGTGTAGTTCTTACAGTTTGACAGTAATAATAGGGATTTCAATCCAGTATGAATCTACAGTGTGTGCAGTTTTTACAGTCTTTCGGTAATAATTGTCTAGTGATTTTAATCCAGTGGGATGGAGGGGCTCAGTGGGTTGGATACTTGCCTCCAGACCAAGAGGTCATGGGTTCGAATCCTACCTTCAGCACCACTCTGGGTCCCTGAGCAAAACCCTTAACCCTAAGCTGCTCCAGGGAGACTGCCCCCTGTAGTTAGAGAATGGAAGTCACTTTGGATAAAAGCGTCTGATAAATGCCGTTAATGTAAATGTAATGTAAATGTGAATCAGCAGTGTGTGTTGGTTTTACAGTCTGATAGTAATAATCATAGGTTTTTATCCCGTATAAATCTCCAGCGTGTGTTGATGAAACTAATCTGCCTTTGTAGTAAACGACTCCTTGAGGGACCGTGAGTCTTGTAGACGCTGCAGCAGCAGCAGCAGCAGCAGCAGCAGCACTCTGCAGGCCTGGTGTTACTACATAACCTGGACTCTTTGGTCATGTTCGTGCCTCACTTTCATGATCATCACTGGACTTCTGGGATTAAAGTAGGTCTTTAAAATGAATTATTACAGGATTTTTCATTTAGAACAATATTTGAGCAGCACAGCACATCAGCTGAAAATACAAACGTTTCCTTCACAGTTTCAACTCTACAAAGAATCTCCTGTGGCTTCAGTCAGTTTTCTTCTCTCTGATCTTCTGTGCTTTTGCAGCACATCCAGCAATGGTGCATACTCACATCATTTACACTTCTGTCTGACTGTAAAACTAGTGCAGAGATTTTAATCCAGCACGATTATGTTTCATTTAGTTTTTATACTCTGACAATAATAACTATATACTGCAGTAACAACTGGGATTTTAATCCAGCATGAATCTGTAGCATTGACGTCTTGCCAGTAATAATTGGTTTTAATACAGTGTGAATCCACAGTGTGGAGTCTAACAGTAATAATTGTAGAGGGACTTTAATCCAGTATGTATCTGTGTAGTTTCTAAAGTCTGATAGTAATACCTGTTGAGTGATTTTAATCCAGTTTGAATCCGCAGTGTGTAGTTTATGCAGTCTGACAGTAATAACTGTGATTTTATCCCGTTTACATCTATAGCTGTTTCGCTTCCATTTATACAGCACATATGTGCACACTAGAAACAGAATTACTTGTTTTTAGTATCTTATTCATTGCATGTGTGAAATTATTAGTATTTACCCTGATGGTGCAGTGAAGCAAGGTTTTTTTCTCCCTCTTGTAGATTATTATGGCAGCGATATGTGCAGCTCTGTGGCGCGGAGAACAAAGTTATTTTTATCAAAGTTCCGTTTTCGGCGAACCCATCGCAGAGCTGCTGAAAGTTCATAAAAAGAACGGAGTGTGTTTCAACAAACATGTCACATCCTGTTTCCACCACCAGCCGGAGGAGATCAGAGCAGATTTTGACAAAGTACACACCACACACTTGGCAACTTGACTGTTATAGGAGAGTAAATAATACTGTACTTATAGCTTCACATTCATAAAATGCAGGACTGCCAATATTAAAATGCAACACAAATAATATCTAGGTTCTTATTTTTGATTGGATAGGTTTAACCCCTTTAACTGTAGGCTGATTATCCAGTTTTTGATCTATAGTGTTTTAAATTATATGTAATATTATAATATAAAACCGAGAAATGTATTCTGAGATCAAACTGTATTTCTGTTTGTGATCATTTCATTAAAGTGACTTTGTGTCAGAGTTCTATATGATTGGCTCAGTAATATGTTTGATTGACAGGAGCTGGCCGAACGCCAGAGAGCGAGATACCTGCGTCTCGCTCGACCACCAACTTCCACGCGGCTAAAATGTATGAGAAGTGAAATTAAAAGGAGAACCCTCATTCAGAAAGCCATAAGGTAAACTCGCTCTTCTCTATTATTGATATGTAAACATCATTTTAAAATGCACCTCCCTCATGCAAACATTAATTTGTATTGATTCAAAATATTTTTGAAGGAGAATTCTACCTTTAAATCAAACATCCTTGCATAATATAATGCTTAAGATAATGGTTCACAGAGCAGATCAGTGTGTGTTTGGTAATTAAGAATTACTGTAACAACACTTTGACATTCTAACACTTATGTTGGGAAAATCTAGGACCAGGCCTGACATTACACAAATCAAAGTGCTTGGGCTAGGCTCTGTGAGGCCATCTGTAACAGCATTTTAAAATTGTCATAACAAATAAGATAAATGTTATTTGATCCAACAAGTTAAAGGGCCATATTTAAGTTTGTTTCTTAGGATCTGTTAACTTTTTTTTACTTAGAACATCAAGAAAAAAAATTTAAAATGTTTCCAAGCCACTCTAGTGAAAGTTATTCCGTCAAATGATTCTGGTTGCACTCTTGAGACGTTGGTGGATGGATACATGCAGGGTGTGGTGTGGCAAAATAGTCCCCAAAGACAAGTGATTTAGTTCAGATTCACTGTTTTGTCATCATCAACAACTGGAGGTCGATATAAACGGCTGGATTTGTGTTGGAGACATCAGGTTCCTTTCACTTCCACTGGGAAGAAATCAGAGCCTGTAGATTTGTCTACAATGAACCATTTCTCTGAATAATATGATATTGTTATGATATCTCGTTCTCACAGGGAGCTGGGGTTATACGTGATCGCCTTGTCAATAGCTGGGTTCATGGCTTATGGAAAGTCCTCAAATGATTCCTTGCATGTGAATGAGGTGATCAGAACTCAGTTTACATGGTAAATATCACAGAATTCATAAAAAAAACAACATTAGAAACTGCATAAATTAAAGTATTAAATGAGCTCTGCCTTGTAGGAATGCACACAGAATGCAGGACTCCGTTCAGACGCCTGATACCTGGTGGACCTGGATGGGAAATACACTTCTAGAGGGGCTTTATAAAAAAAGCACGTCTAATAATGGCACTGACAGGGTAAGATTTACTAACTACGGGTGTCGATTTGACGCGTTAAATATAACGCGTTTAAAAAAATCTGACGCTGATTAATCGCACCACGTGACATTAACACGGTCCAGTGTTCTGTCGAAACATGCTACCCATGAAGGTGCCCTTCTGCGCATGTGCAATTCCACGGTCTTACGCTTCTGTGCTAACTAGTGTTACGGAGAAATGCATTTTTTTGCGCTATCTCGCATTGGACAGTTGTTCGCTGTGATTAATATCTTAAAAGCTCTTTTAATTGTTACTTTCGGCTTGTACATGTACTTGTCTGCTCCTACACGCTGTCTTCAGTGCAAAATTCAAGGGCATATGACTGTATGTCGCTACTCTGTGGTCTATGTCTTTCATTAAGCAATTTCCTCTAGGATCAATAACGTTTTCCAATTCTGCAGTTTGCAGAATGCTATCCAAAGCTAGAAGACATCAGCACTGTTCAGAATCATCACAAGTTCTGAAGTAGCCTGTGCCCTGTTTCACCGTAGCATTTCTCAGTGTTAGAACCTGACTGTATAAACTGGTTCTATAATAATAAATAATAATAATCATTTTTATTTATATAGCGCCTTAGCTCAAGCCTTTCCAGAGCTCAAGGCTCTATGTACCTCTGAAGATCTGTCGATCTATCTAGACTCTTCTCATTTAAATAAAATATATATTCTCGGAATTATGCATTATTTGCCTATTTGTCATCATCATCTGTATTATAAAATGAGTATAATCTGTATGAACTTAAAGGGAGTATTTTTCATCAGAACACGGGTGCGATTAGGGGGGGCGAGACATGTTTTGAACTACACCTTAAAGATGGACCTAGTTCTATAGATGGACCTAGGACCTAATTGCTGAAGCATTTTTAATTCTTCCCTCGGCATGTTAGGTCAAGTTTTTGATTACTGTGACCAGCAGAAACAGTTCATAAATAAATAGATGTTGAAAGTCTGTAATGCTGATTGTCTGTAATCACTCATAAGCCACGATGCATTTACATTTTTAAATCGTTTACTCTTAAAGCAAAAATGTGTGATTAATTAATCGCAGAGCTTATAAAAAATTAGATTTCTTTTTCAAGACCCCTATTAGTAACTAATATGATTTTGACTCCTTGTGACTGTAGTTTCTTTATGATTAATTTCTGTTTCATCCTGATGTTCTTGACCAGGCAGGACTTTTCTCTCGCATTGGAGATCCAGTACTGACAAAGATGGAATATATAAACTCCTCTTATCAGGTAAACTATTCATCCGCTGGTTATTGTAATTATTTTTATTTGCACGTCTGTTATTTGTTCTACGGTCATGGTGTGTCGTGTCGATGAAGATGCAAAAGAATATGAAAGTAGAAGATTTCATTTTTCTTCTTCCCAGGTGTTCAGATGTTCAGGCCACCTGTCTGGGAAGTTTGGTTGTTATAAAGAAGCAGGAATTCGAGTTAATTTGGGAAAAAACAGGTCAGGATCAAATTATAATAAAACACACACACACACAAACACACACACTTCACACAAAACTACACACATGTCACACATCACACACACACATCACACACATAACACACCATACACACACGTCACACAACACTACACACACACACTTCACACAACACTACACACACACACTTCACACAACACTACATACACAACACACACTTCACACAACACTACACACACTTCACAGACCTCACACATACTTCACACAACTGTACACACACGTATACATATATTCACACAACACTACACACGTCACACACCACACACATATTTCACACAACACACACACATCACACTTCACACAACACTTTACACACACCACACACACACGTCACACAACGCTATACACACAACACACACACAACACACCATGCACACACTTCACACAACACTACAGACACAACACTGACACTTCACACAACACACACACATCACACACCACACACACATTTCACACAACACACACACATCACACTTCACACAACACTACACACACATCACACCACACACTTCACACAACACTAAAGACCCATTTACATTTACGGCATTTGGCTGACGCTCTTATCCAGAGCGACATACATCAGTGCTCTAGTAGTTCTTAAACTTGTAAACAGCTTAAATCCACATCAAGGCTGCATGATATTGTCTGTATCATGCTGCCTTATTAAGGAATTGTTCTTGTCCTTTTTGTTGTCTCCTTCTAGTTCTGAGACATCTAGCACTCTTCAGAAGCTGAAGGCTTCAGTCTGGACAGGCCGAAACACCAGGGCTGTAACGGTCCAGTTCACCTTATACAGCCCCCAGTACAACATCTTCAGCACAGTCTCTATACTGGGAGAACAGACCCCCACAGGAACCCTCTGGCCTTCAGTCTTCACACACTCAGCCATGCTTTACAGCCCAGTCACAACCCTCCAGTACGGCTTTACGGCTGCTGAGGTGGGAAAACAGCGTCTGCTTCTTATCTTATCTGCTCTATCACATGACATTTGATATTCAGAACGGTGTCCAGGCTCATTATGGCAGCTTTAATATTTAAGATTAGATTAGATACCACAGCTGGCAGCGAGTGTGTGTTGTTTCTTATCTGAATACTGAAACACAATGTGTAGACTACGAGTCAAAGGTTTTGGAGACACTGAGATTTTCTACATTTGCTAATAAATACATTTACCGTGTGTTAAGGTTAGTGTTATTAACCAAAAATATCATATATTTATGAATCACAAATGACCTATAAAACCCTTCTATTGTGCACCACAGGACACAGGAGGTTTGGGTGCTCCTTTTTACATTTGTTTTCATAACATTTTATCATGAGAAAACATTACAAGTACTTAAAACAAATGTAGCAGACTGTTTCTGAGGTGCCCTTGCCTTTTTCACAGTAATACAAATACATTCTTTCCAGCAATTTTTGTCCAAGCCTTCCAGCACCTTTTCATCCTGCAAACAGTTCCAGCAAGCAAATCTGTACCTGTAAACTACACAGTACACCTGTACAGTCAGTGGACCTGATAGAATGGACAGTGAGAGTAGCTGTAAAGTGGATGGCCTGATAATTATGTTAATGTAATATCTTTTTTAAATGTGTTCTCCTTTTGTAATTCTGTAAAGAAGTCTGGTACTTGTATTAGGGTGGAGGTAGTTCAGTGGGTAGGATACTTGCCTCCAGATCAAGAGGTCATGGGTTCGAATCCTACCTTCAGCACCACCACTGGGTCCCTGAGCGAGACCCTTAACCCCAAGTTGCTCCAGGGAAAGACCCCCTGTAGTTAGGAAATGGAAGTCGCTTTGGATAAAAGCGTCTGATAAATGCCGTAAATGTAAATGTATTACTCTTTTCTCCTCTTCGCTACCCAGCTTGTCTACCTCCTCCTCACGCTGCTTCAGTTATGCTATCAAATATGTGTTCTTGTTCAGAGAGGATGGCTTTACTGGACAAACTCGTGGAACTGGTTACAGGTGAGCTCAGACATTATTTATTTCACTTGATATCAGTCGCTTTACAGGTATGTGCACAAACTCTGTTTGTTCCTTGCAGGTGATAACACTTCTTACCAGCCTTTTGAGCTTCAGTTGCTCAGCGCACCACTTCACAGTCACAGCAGATGCAGTCGAACGCCTGCAGAGGGACGACTATAAAACATTTGTTGACATCAGTCTCGTATCTTCTTGGGAACAGGTAATCCACTGAGATTACCTGAGATCATCGTAGCTCATCTTGTAAAACGACAAGAGGTTATGCTATAATGTATTATTATGAGCTTGGTAAAGTTACAAAAATGGAAATACCACTGGTTAACCCTAGCCAGTTCACCATTATGTGTCTATATATATATATATGTGTGTGTGTGTGTGTGTGTGTGTGTGTGTGTGTGTGTGTGTGTGTGTGTGTGTGTGTGTGTGTGTATACAGTAGTCCCCTGCTTTTCATCGGGGTTATGTTCCAAGAGCACCCGCATATAGTAAAAAAACACGTTGTTGTGTTTTGGTAACAAAAAATACCTATTTTTATAGTGTAAACCCTAAATATGCCCCCAAATATGCTTCCAGAAAACTTCATTTTTAACTCCGTTTAATGCATTACCCTTAAAGAAAATGTAACGGTAAATAAATAATCAGAATCAGAAAACTTTATTGCTGTAGAAACATTAGCATTAGCGGTTAGCATTAGCAGTGTGCAAAGACTCATAAACACAAAAGAAACGTTGAAATAACTCTCTCTACCCACATGTTTAGACAGGGCACAGTTTACTAATACTAAATAAACTGAGATAACTGTTGAAGATTGGGGAAGGAAAGTTTAAAACACTAAAATACGAGGACAAGACACGGAGCAGCCATGCTACACACTGCAGCAGGATTCTTCTTTTTCTTTTTTTATATGGTGGTTGACAACTTTTCAGTGTGGTTCTCAAAAAAAACCTGCGTTAGACTGAATCCGTTATTGCAGATCCGTGTAAAACTGAGAGATTACTGAACGCAGTAAACCCCCGCTTATTCGCATTATTCAGCATTCGCGGATTCAATAATTTTTTTTAGAACCGAATTTATAATTCATGGCAGAATAACCGCAGAATTTAATTTTTTCTTCTAATATAATAACATAATTATATGATTTAATAACTTTGTAGCAGAAATATTCATGTAAATTAGGCAACATTTCGATGTAAAATATAACTGTATAACTTTTTTGATACTATGGAAAGAACACAAAGAAAACGTGTCTTGGGAGGGTGAAATACCGCCGTACCGAGAGGCGGGAGGTTTAAAAGTAGCCAATCCAAGAACGTTATTTATTTCTCCTTGCTGCTAAATGCCTGGTGCCCTGTGATGCAAGTCTGACAGCTGCAGCCCAGAATTTCTCTAGTGGAGCATGTATTTTTATTACTGTAAATTAAATTAATTTATTACTGTATTTACCTGCTTATACCAAAGAAAATATACTGATAACCCGCCTGATCGTCTGGAGTCATCTGCTCCTGGTTCTTCACTGGTTCAGGACTTCAGTTAGATGCTTGTTGTTCTGCTTGAATGATTCATACGTAGGTCACTGTGTGTCTTAACCAACAGAAACAGTCCTCTGAAACTGGTCCGGTTCAGGGACTGGACTGGAAATGAGAGGCTCTGAA
>JBBJLR010123885.1:0-18668 GCA_037577145.1 Brachypetersius gabonensis | reverse complement strand
AAGTATTCAGTGAATGAAGTTTCCATAACCATCATATTTGGTGAATGTAACACACAGCTCCTTTTTTACTACACAGAACACTGGGATGGGCAAAAAGGACAATATAGGATTGTAGGGTATGAAAGTAAATTTTGTTCTGTCCTCTTTCTGCCATCACAATGCACATTTTCAATTTTGTATATTGTATATTTCCCACTTAATAAAGGGTTTTCTTATCTCATGCTCTGTGACCCCTCTCATACTCTTCTAATCCCCGCTCCTTACTCTGTTGCCACAAGTGATTTATTCCACAGGCAATTCCTAAGGCCACTTTTATTACTCTATTGCCCTCCTCCAATATTTTATAGCCCTTCCTAATGTTCAACCACCCCACACTCCCCATCCCCTACAGCCACTTTCATTACCCTCCCCATACCCATATTCTATAGCCCCAATTTTCTAAGGCCACTTTCAATACTCTATTGACTCTATTGTTCTATACTCCCAATCTTTTTGACTATTTTCATACTATATTACAGCCCCTCTATAATCCTCTGGTGCCCTTTTTACAGTTTGTTGCCCACCCCAGTGTTCTGTTTATTTAAGATGCAGCTGTGTGTTACATCCACCTAATATGATGGTTATGAAAACTTCATTTACTTTGACTTCACTAGTGGAATGTTTTTCTTTTAAATAATTTCATTTCTTGCATATTTTATTTTATTGTTGTCTAATAAAAGATTCTGATATCTCCCCACAACCACCCCCTCCCCCAAACTGCCACCACCCCCTCCCCACACCAACGCCCCGCACCCAATGCATCTCCCCACAAACTGCCCCTGCAGGTCCGTACCCCGCGGAGGTGGAGGAGAATAAGCGCACGCGGACAGCCTACACGCGCGCGCAGCTGCTCGAGCTGGAGAAGGAGTTCCTCTACAACCGCTACATCTCGCGGCCCCGGCGGGTGGAGCTGGCGCTCACTCTGCGCCTCACCGAGCGCCACATCAAGATCTGGTTCCAGAACCGGCGCATGAAGTGGAAGAAGGAGGAGGAGAGGAGGAGGCGCGCGGACCCCGAGCAGGACGCATCCGTCACCTCCGGGGAGCACGAGGACGAGGAGACAACGCCATCCCACGCGCCCTCTGCCCCACGGGACCCAGCATGAACACACACACACACACACAAACACACACACACACACACACACACACACATATATACACAAATATACACACCCACACGCCCACACACACGACTGACTGGCGCCTAATCGGCATATCTGATACTGTGACGGAGCTGCACCGCCGAGTTTTGGCCACGAGAGGGCAGCACAAGCTTAACTACTATAACACAATCCGCGTCCACTTTATTAGGCACCACAACCATGTGCTTCTACTCACTAACCTTTACCTTTTTTTTTAAAGAAAAAACCCCAATTTGTGTACAATTTAGCAATCCAGACGTAGACTGAACATCAGGTCACCATGGCACAATGGGACACTGATGAATGATAAAGTCATTCTTTAATGCAATTTTCCCACAATAGACTCACTTTTTATTTGATGAATTTACAGTGTTTTACTAATTTAGAAAAAAAATCATTATTTACTGTATCCTGATGCCCCAGAATACCTAAACCTGTCTGACTGGCCTACATCTGTGAATGAAATGCATGGTGAACCTCATTTTTGTTTTGTTTTTTATTTTCAGAATAAGGTGAAACAAGGACTTGTTTTTATGTCGGGATACTGAAATGGCCATCCGACACACAAGATACTTAAAAAGCCCCCACAGCTCATTATGTTTTTGAATGTCCTTTGTACATGAAATATTATTATTGTTATTATTATTAACACTGTAAATAAAAATCTTTTCACAGTTATGCAACAAAATTGTCTTTGAAATGACAGAAAGGGACAATAAATAAATAAATAAAGTGGAATAAAGTGGAAAGGTAGAAAATAAGAAAATATTTAATTAGGATATTTTATGATACTCAAAGAACAGCCACTCAAAATAGTTAACATATATAAACTACATGCCAGACGTTTGGGCCTACCCTAATGCACTGCTTTTTTAAAATTTTATTACAAGACAGCAGTGTGAATACAAACAAATGTATGTGGTTTTCAATATTTAATAGCCTGTAGTAGCACATTATTTAGTCACAAACACTTAAACCGTTGGTTTTGAAGAGAAAAATCGGGTCTGTCTTCAGTGCACTGGCATTCACTTTGTTTTGGGTCATGAAAAAAGAAAAGTATTCACCATCACTCAATTACTTCTACACTTCTTTGTGTATCATTGTACAAAAGGGTTATGATCCCAAGAAATTTAGCAAAATTGTGCCAAAATTATATCTAGGTCAAAGAAAGGCAAAATAATATGAGAATGATGTCTTGGCCTCTCCAATCTCCAGCTCTTTCTCCCATATATATACACACACACACACACACACACACACACATACATACATACATACATACATACATACATATATATATATATATATATAGACCTACCAAGGTATGATGAGATGGCCATGTAACAAATATCTTTTTTGATGTATGTCATAAAAACCATAGATTTGAGAGAGAATATGGGGTTTTTCTCCATTTAGCCTGATGCGCATTATGATTGTGACAGTTTCGATGTTCCATTCTGCTTTGCATGTTGATTTTGGATTCAATATTACTTTATTGTCATCAGCAGCGGTGTACACGGTTTCTCCATGGACCAAGGTGCAGCATACAACAACACATGATTTTACTGTAATACAGTGAGTTTAATGCCTGTAGGAGCTGTTTCAGTAACTTTACGAGCTCTGTTTGTTGGTGTTGTCGGTGCTCCCAGTGTTCCAGTAGGATCTAGATGATGGATTAACAGTGATACGGTGTGTTTGAGACCTTTAGGAGCTCAGAGTTTATTGGTCGCAGTGCTCTCCATGTTGGGCTGCAGCATTTGGCGCAGACGCAGTGAGCAGATCTTCTTCACCTCCTGGATGCCCCGGTCCCTCTCCTGCGCGCGCGCCCCCTGCACCCTGTCCCGCACCGCGCTCCTGATCTCCTGCACGTTGTTGGCGCGCGCGCAGATGACGAACGGGAAGCCGAACCTCTGTCTGTAGCGCGAGCACAGCTCCAACAGCTCAGCGCGCTCCTCAGAACACATGGAGACCAGACCGGCCGCGCGCTGCTCATCCTCAGAGTCACGAGTCAGAGAGACAGCAGGGAGAGAGAGATCAGGGTGACACCGGAGGATCCCCTCTTTACCTAAACAAGAGAGAGAGAGAGAGAGAGAGAGAGAGAGAGAGAGAGAGAGAGAGAGAGAGAGAGAGAGAGAGAGAGAGAGAGAATGGAAGTGGGAAAGAGTGGAAGAGGGATATAGAGAGAAACGGAGAGAGTCAGAAGGTAATTGAGAGAGGCAGAGGGAGTCGGAGAGAGTGGGAGAGAGAAAGACAGAGAGAGAAAGAAACAAGGGAATGGGGTGAAAGAGACGGTGAGTACAGATATAGTGAGAGAAAGAGAGAAGGAATGGGAGGGAAGGGAGAGAAACAGAGACGGAGTGAGAAAATGAGAGGAAAGGGAGAGAGACAGGGAGAAAGAGAGAGAAAGAAACAGAGAGAGACAGGTTCAGAGAGAGTGTGAGAGAGAGAGAGCAGTGAATTTGCCACACACCCACACACCCAGAAAAAACCCCAGTATAAACTATACAACACACTGAGTGTCCAAAAGAAAAACTGAAATCACTGACGTGTATAATAAGCTCAGGTTTACAGTGATGATTAAAACAGACTGTAAGCTCACCTGTGTCTGGCAGACTGTCAATAAATTCTGATATTTGAGCCTCAATATCCATGAGATCTTTGAATGGACGTTGTGACCATATTGCAGCCGGGATAATTGGACATTTCTCGACCACGTTGCCAAATCTTTCCAGAAATTCCTCGTATGTGAGAGCATTCACAGTGTTGATGTCCATGGTGTCGGATTCTCTTTCCATTGCTTGGGCAGAAACGAGCGCACTCCGGGGTTAACGGCCGCAGGAGCACTTTAATGTGCAAACACGACTTTTATCCTTCTGTCCTTTGGTCTCGACCACTAAATCTAGCTGTGGGCGACTTTAAAAGTAGGACACAAGTTTCTAAATTTTTCATTCATTAACGCTTTATTCAAATATTCCTAAATGTTGTTTATGAAAATAACATCTTTGTGTTCATAATGTTTTAACAATGTATTAAAATGAGCCAAATGGCACCACATTTGAAAATTTGCAGACTTCTGATAAATAACTACCGATCAAAATAAAATATAACAGAAGTTTATAAAAAAAATATATAATGTAGCAAACTTTGAGTTATTGGAACCTTTTTGCACAATTTCTGTAACATAGATACAAATCAAAAATCTGTAAAACTGAATAAAATGAGTTCTGGGAATCGTCAGGTTCTCAAATTGTTGGATAGGGCTTAGAAAATAAATTTTTTTTTAGGTTAGTAATCGTGAGAATTTTGTATTTGTATTCATAATTTGTCCAATAAAAAAAAAATTAATTAAAAACAGAAAAATAAAAAGCAACAACAGTTTTTTAAATGTAAAATGTGAATTGTTATTTGCAAAGGTCATTCAATGTGCTTTCCAGAAATAAAATAAGCATAAAAAGCACAAAAAGAAAGTGAATATACTTAAGTATTCCTAAAATCAATACAGAATAAAGTAAAAGATTTAAGATAAATTAAAATATGTAAAGCAATGAAATAAAAATAAAGAAAGCAGTATAAGTGAATACACGTAAAAGTGCATGATTTTTGTGCAAGTCTTAGTGGTTAACTGAAAGCAGCGGAAATCAAGGCTGTTGTAAAAACTGACAACAGCTGGGGCAGATCTTATCTCCGCGAGGAGCTTGTTCCAGCAGTGGGCAGCATAATGTCTAAATGTAATTTCACCCTTGGCACCACTAAGCAAACAGCTCCCATCTAGACGATCTACCAGGCTGATATTCATCAAACGTCTTCGAGATATATTTAGGACCCAAACCAATGAGTCACTTGTCAACAATCAGTAATAATCTTAACTCTATTCTGTATAAGCCAGTGTAAGTATCTGAAGATTGGATTAATGCTCTCTCTTTTTTTTTTTAGTTTTTGTTAGAACTCAAGCAGCAGCATTTTGAATAAGCTCTAACTGTCTAATGGTCCTTAAGAAAAATAATAAGAAAAGCATTGCAAAATAAAGGCTCTTTGACACAAAATCTCCCACCTTGGCTATGTTCCTGAGACGCTGGAATGCTTATTTGGTTATAGCTTGAATGTGATCACTGATACTAAGATACCCATCCGTGACCACACCAAGATTCTTGCAGTTTCAATTAGTGTAGATTCAAGGCAGGCACTAATTGTTCCTTTCTGAACAAAACTATCTCTGTCTTGTCTCTGAAATTTTGTTGCATCTGTGCATAAAATCTGCATAGATCTGCATAGAATAGAATTTGGCCCAGAGAAAGCATGTCTAGGTTGAACGAAAATAGGCCCAAGAATGGATCCCTGAGAGACTCCATATGACATAGTAGTTATCTCTGATTTAAAGACGAAATAAGCCCAGCTTTCTACGTATATCCTGAAATTAGAGTAATGTCTGGCTAGGTTGAAGGTGACTTTCTCAGTGACTTGAGAAAAAGATTTGAGAGATTTGAAACTGGCCTATAAGTGCGTCCAGGTTCCTCTATTTCAGGAGTGGTTCGATTACAGCAGTCTTTAGTGATGTAGAAGCATGTCTGAGTGAAGAGAGTCATTTGCAATTCACAGAAAAGCTGAAAACATTTATAAAAAAGCTTGTGGGTGGCATGTCTAGACAGCATGATAAGATGCAGCACTATTTCTTCAAGACTTGTGCCATTAAAGTGAGCATTAAAGGTGCTAAAGTACTTTCATGAATAAATACTAAGATGACACTAATTCAAAAGATTAAACAAGGACATAATATGTCAGGTTCAAACGTTTCTCAGAAAGAAGAAATAGTCTCTGATCCAGACCATGTTCCAGTGCAACCTTGCACAGTGTTTGCCCTCTACTGTTCATTGTTAGTACTACAATGAATAGCGGCATTCACTTAAAAGCTCCAGTCTGGTGAAAAGCTTTGGTGCGAAATGCCACGATTCCTGCTTAAGGCTTTGTGGTTTTCTAGACAAAGATAAAACCTATTCTTGGATTAAAGTAGGAATGAAGAATGCCAAATGCCACTTGCTTGTGATAGAGACAACCTGAAATCAAAACCTGAGTTACATGCATATGAAACAGAGATATTAGACTAGAAACATATAATGGCTGTGCTCTAAAGTGATATGGCAGAATAACATAAGAACTTATTGCATTGTAATGAATAAAAACTGTAGGCACTGATATACACGCCCGGTGAGAACTTTCTTGTCTTTCAAAAACCTTGTTTTTTTAAATGTAAGTCTCTGTTTCCTCATCTTCATCTGTTTGGACCATATCCTCCTCAGTCATTTCAGTCTTGCATGTCGAATCCATTGGTGATGACTGACATGTGCCTGCTTCTTTTTCCGTTTCTTCAGGTTCTGAAATGACGGTCATGTTCTTGTATGGGGAATCGCTGCTTTTCTGCCCTCCCATATTGTAGTAGACCTGGAGGAAGACAATGTTATGGTTCTCAACTCAAAGTAGCTATCGGGCATTAGCTTATCATGGAGAAAGCTTGTATTAAAATGAACAACCTGTTCTTCCACGTCACTGAGCTGGTATTGCATGAAGGTCACTAACTTGGAGAAACATGGACGGTGGTTCGGCTCCAGAGACCAACAGCGGCCCATCATCTCGTACCTAACAGAAAATAAATACAAATTAAAGCATTACTTAGTACTGTATAGCTAGTTTAGAGTGAATCTCCCTCTAGAAACTGCATTTCTGTCACACAATGTCAGAAACCACATAAGCAAGTCTTTTTCATATTCTTTACAACTCTATACAGTCTGAGGGTGTGATTTAGGCATGAAGTTTACACAAAGTTAATTTGTGGAATGTCCAAAGATTGTCATCGACATCAGCATTGTAGATGTACAAAACAACCAAAGCAAAAAACACAATATCGAATATATCAGGGATGAGAAGAAATTTGAGTTAATTTGACCATCATGTGTGGAGAGTGACAGACTTACACAGACTGATCTGCATAAAAGGGCCTCTCCATGTGGAATCCTCTCTCAATCATCGAATAGAAGACGTTGTCCACTTTAACACCAGGATATGGAGTCACACCTAAGGGAATCAGAATCAGAATCAGATTTTATTGATCCTGGAGGTAATGGTTTGTGCTATGACTGCACAGACAAACAGAGGCAAGAACTATATCAAACAAAAAAATTCTCCAGAAATACTCTCAAGATACTCTGTACTAAATACACTGTGCTATTTACACAAAGTACTGCGGTCCGTAAGAAAAGTGAATATGAAACAATAGGTGAAAATAGATGAAACAAATAAGAAACTAGAAGGAAAAAGGGAATTAAAAGAATCCCATTATAAGGCAGTATGAGACCAGATAACCTGCATGTAATTTCACATTTAAAAAAGTAGTGATTGTTTACGACTGATCCTGCTCAGTATGATCATGCCCAAGTTTGTGAGTGTGTGTTTTACCCAGAGAGAATATTTCCCATAGCAGGATACCGTAGGCCCAGACATCACTCTGCATGGTGTACACCCCTTTGAAGATACTCTCGGGAGCCATCCATTTAACTGGTAAACATGCCTACAGCCACAGATATTTAACACAAACACTCTTCAGAGTTTTGGAGTGCTGGTCCAAGAAATTCATTTATTATATTGTATAAACAGTATGAACATACACAATAATAACAACTTAAATGTGCAAAATCTCTAAAAAGTTGGGTTAATATGTAAATCAGTTTGACTAGTTCACTGGAAAGTACTGATTCAAATGAACAATTCCTTTCTGAACTAGGTGCAGAACAAAACGTCTGTAACTGTCCACTAACTTGTGGATGGTCCAGTACAACTAAAAAGTGTACTTACATTTCCTCTCACCACGTAGTTGGAGTCATTTTCAACATCTCGTGCAAGACCAAAGTCCCCGATCTTCACCAGCCTGCCCCGGGTCACCAAAACATTCCTGGCTGCCAGGTCTCGGTGAATGCACTGAGAATGAGAGGAACCTCTTAAAGGATTAGGGCAGATAGACTCTTTTCTCATCTTGGGTGTATAAACAAATTAGGACTTTGCTTAATGAGGTATTTATTGAAACCTTTTTGGAGCATTGATTTTAGAAACTACTAGAGTAAAAGTAAACAGTTTCATTTACGGCATTTAGCAGACGCTTTTATCCAAAGCGACTTCCATTCCCTACCTATAGGGGGCAGTCTCCCTGGAGCAACTTGGGGTTAAGGGTCTTGCTCAGGAACCCAGTGGTGGTTTGCTGAAGGTAAGATTTGAACCAATGACCTCTTTGTTCAGAGGCAAGTATCTTACCCACTAAGCCACCACCTCCCCCTATACGGCCCCTTATCGTCATGTGTGAACACACCACAGCACATGGTGTGAACAGTATGAAATTCCTTTTCTGCATTTAACCTATTCACCAGGTCCAGAGTACCCGGGGAGCACTGTGTGGGGATGGTACCTTGCTCAAGGGTACCTTGGTGGTGCCACTAGTAGTCCTGGGATTCAAACCCACAATCTTCTGATTGCAGGGGCAACTCCCTAACCACTAGGCTACCAGCTGGCCTAAAATAAGGAAACGCATCACAATATTGCGTGTCATCCCTGAGCACAGGGCCATCTTCTCTGTGTAGTTCCAATTTTAGTCCATGTGCTGCTATAGCAGGCATGTACAATAAAGAAACATTTTCATTTAAATTGCATTTCTCTTACTGTGGTTAAATACATTTTCTGATCTACTTTTCTGAAAAGTTGACTTTAATTTGCCTGGTTCCAGTAAGCAGAAGAAGCAAACTGAAACTTGAGTGATTTACTACATACATTTTTGGAGGAAAGAAAATCCATGCCTCTGGCGACTTGGCAGGAGAAACTCAGGAGGTCATTGTAGGTAAGAGTTTGCAGGTCCTCATCTTCAATTTCAAAAACTTATGCAAAGGAAATAAAAGAATAATTTATGTTATCAAGACAATTCTGTGATCATAAAGCTAGAGTCAATTATATTGAGCACGAGCACAAAACACAGAGTAAAAAATATTTTTAAAAGTTTCTACCAATAATCTTTTTGATTCCAGTCTACTTTATTTCCCTGTCTGAAGCTTCATTCATCCTTAGACTCATACTGATCAAACTTCGTGCTTCATACATCTCATCAAGCATCAAACTGACAACAGTATTGCCAAATTAAAGTTAGGAATTAAGATTTACATTTCCCCTTTTTGCACAAATATAGTAGATCAGCCAAGACATGTCAGTCCTGAAAATAGCTTTAGATGTGCAGAGAAGCTAGGAGGCTGATGCAGTTAACAAGTTATTATTAAAGTTACAGTACTTAGCAAAACGCATGGATCAAAAGCTCCAGCCATGTTACCACCAGAGTAGTTAAAAAAAAAACTTGAAGTTTTGAGTTTTTATTTATATATATTTATATATAATAAAAATATATAATATTGTAATGGTATATAATATGGTTTCTGACACTGTATGACATTCTGTTATCCAACTATACTCGTTATATATGCAGTGCAGACCTGTGCAAAACGAATAGCACAATTTGTACGCCAAACATGTTTTGGTTGATCTACTACATTTGTGGTTAACAAAGTGCTTATAGTGAGATTAAAAAGGGGAATTCTATGGGGTTTTCTTTAAATAGCAGCCGTTACCGTCATTGACATCTGTAGAAGTGATGGAAACGAGGCCCTCGCATTCCTTTGACACCGGGGACATGTGCATGTATGAAATGTCATCGGATTGAACAAACTCACTATGAAGACAGAACAAGGAGAGAGCGTGATCTTTAACATTTCTTACAATAACTTCCACCTAGTTTTTCCCAAATGCAGTTGCATTTCCTCAAATGAACAGTGCATTAACGTCTCACTGTTCTCTATGCTTTCTGTAGCCAAAAGGTTAACAGAAAAGCCGGCCTCCCTCTCATTCTGACCTGGAGTTTCTCTTCCTCTGGTTGTTCTGGTAGATGCCGCTGAATCTGTCCTTGTTCAAGGCATCAGCTAAGGACTTGCAGAAGTTCTCTCGCTTGTTCTTCAGGTAGTTCAAGAGGTCTCCGTAACAGCAGTATTGAAAGATCAAGTACGTGGGGCCTGTCAGTTAAATCAGCTTATTGTAGTTACTGTCATTTGGTTGTATATTTTCAGATTTGCTGACATGTGCCTTCATTCTGGGAGCCTGATGTGTGTGGTGTGTTTGTGAGTGATTTGTGTACCTGTGCCAGTACAAGCGCCAAGCAGGTTCACGATGTTGATGTGGGTTCCAATATGAATCAACATCTTCAGTTCAGACATCAAGGCCTCCTTTTCCACCGTCTGATGCTTATCTACACAAAATCCACCATGAGGAAACTTTCTTATGCTGTCATTATGTGCAATATCTGTATAACTATGTGAAATAATTTATTGTAACATTTTTTTAGACTAAATCATTATTATTATGTGCAATATCTTTCTGTGCAAAACTTTATTATGTGCGATAATCTTATCACAACTTTTTTCACTGTTATATGCAATAACGGACTCGGTTTATTCCAAAGCACCATTTGTGTTAACTAGTAAACTGTTTCAGCAGCAATTATATGTATTTATCCAGATTATTTATACCCACCTTCTCCTCTGAACCACAGAACTGAGGTTTTTTTATTTTATTTTTTTATTTTGTATTGTATCTTATATCTTGTCTTTTTGTTTTTATGTCTCTATACAGTCATCGCATAAGCAACTTCCCCCAGGATCAATAAAGTTTTCCAATATTTGATTCTGATTTCTGAGTAATTTGGCAAGTCATAATTACTTTAAAATCCCCTGATTGCGATTGAGATGGCTACACTAAGCATGGCCTTTTTCCACAGTCATAAGATTTTTCAATCACATTTTGACACCCACAGATGTTTTTTGTAACATCTTTTATGCTTAAAAGAAACATATAAATTTTGTAGCTTTGTTAGTTACAGTTATATGGGTGGGAAATTTGCATTTGGTGGCAATTATTCACCAGTCATTTCATAATCGTGAAATGCCTATGAGTGATGAAATGAAATGATAGAACAGATTAAGCAGCCATACGACTTACCTTTTAGCATTTTCACTGCAACCTGCATAAACACTCCTTGTTTGCTGAGCCCATATGCTGTAGCCTGGATCACCATACCGAAAGCTCCTGATCCTAGTTTTTTCCCTAGAGAAAATAAACAATCCAGCCTCAATGCAGCCCACCAGCACTTCACCATATTGCACCTTTTCAGTCATAATGTGGTTGCCCCTTACCAAATTCCAAGTTCTCTCGAGGGAACTCCCAACTTTGGTCATATTTGAAATCCTTGAAGTCAATGTAGACGTAATCGTTATCAGATGGTCCCACCATCTGAATCATCTGGAGCTGGCTTTCATAACCAGGCTTCTGTTGACATTATGAGAGTGATTAAAAGATGATTAAAACACAAAAAGGCTATATGAGCAAAAGTATTGGGTCCCCTGACCATTACACTAACGGGGACTTTAGTGACATTGCATTCAAATACATGGATATAAATATGGAAGGCTTTTCACAAGATTTTGGAGTTTCTGTGGGAATTTGTGCCCATTCAGTCTGTAGAGCATTTATGAGGTCAGACACTGATGCTGGATGAGAAGGCCTGACTTGCAATCTCCATTCCAGTTCATCCCAAAGGTGCTGGATGGGGTTGAGGTCAGGACTCTGTTTGGGTCAGTCAGGTTCTTCCACACTGAGCTCATCAAACCATGTCTTTATGGACCTGTGCCCAGTGCTTTGTGCACACCTAATTAAGCGGTGTGTTCCAATACTTTTGTCCATATAGTGTACTGTATATCCCAATATAAGTGTAACATGTCCATTTGTCACACTACAGCACAGCACAGCCTGTGAACAGTGGTGTCATTGGCAGTTCTAGGTTTCAAGCCCACAACCTTCTGATCACAGGGGCAACTGCTTAACCACCAGGCCACCAGATGCCCCAAACGTATCTTCACAGTGTGATGATGAATTAATCAAGGAGAACAGTAGAAACAAATGTACCTTCTTGCAGCTGAAATAGACCAGGGTGAGGCTGACCACCAGGAGGGCAATGACAAGTATGCAACACATCACTGTTGCAACCATGGAGTCCATAGAGGCTGCAATAGAGAAACGTCACATGAACCTTTCAACAAGCAATTACAGTGAAATACAGATTAGATGATCACACAAAAATGTATATATGGAACACACGTACGCATTTTTATTTTAATTTTGTCGCTGCAGAATGAGCCATCCGGGTTAGTGAGGCAGCACTTGACAATGTTATTATTTACATCCTGGACAGCCTTTAAGATGACAATCTTCTTTTGGCAGAACTGGCCTGAATCTGGGAATTCCTTGAGATCCACGTTTGTTGTCTTCCACACTGCAGAGTCTGAGCAGCTTTAAGGAAAAAAAGAGATGTTGTTTTTACACACGGATGAAAAATAATGTCAACACAGTGCATCTTTTGAAACTGCTCTTATGATGATTTGTTCTCCTTTGAGCTCAGGTACAATCCAGCAGTTTGTGATCAGGCAGAAACTTATGATGGACCCACATTACTATGGAGAAAATAAGCGACAACAAAGGTCTGTAAAACTAGTCTCATCTCTAAAAGATCAAATGTAATGTATTTATTTTTTTAAAGTAGCAACTCACTTAGTGTCTGCGGGACAAATCTTCCAGGATAAGGCATGAGGGGGCGAGCTGATGGTCTTACAGGTGACCTGGTCCAAGTCTTGGAGTATAGTAAATTTTGGAATATCTAAAAAAGTGATATTGAGAATTATTAGGAGTCCAGCCACAGAAAAATGCTTCTCCTGAAAATCTGAACACTCTACACATTGTGTATCTACGCAGACAATAGACTCCAACTGACCTGATGGTGGCACTAAAAAGCAACAAGTTCTGCTATTGTTATATTGATTTTCTTTCTTTTCATTGCACAGAGCCTGACAATTCTGCAAAAGAAATGTTAAAATTGTCTCTGGATTTGTATCATATAACCTCAGGGTTGGTCCTTGTCTGAAAGCAAATAATTATCAAAAATGATCCGAAATGAAAATGTGCCTTCTTTGTGCATAAAGTTCATTAGTGATTCTTCAATTGTGCTTGGAGCACATGTATAGAATGTGAAACTGAGGCAGCATGCAAAACGTGGTTTAAATTGCATGCAGTAAAATGCATCCCTAAAATGCTCTAAAAGTCTTTTGGTAATAAAGAAAGCAATGGCCCTTACTAAGACTAAAATATGACTTTTTATCAATTGATTTAATATTATTACAAAATTAATTTTAGTGTGAAATGTTAAGGCAAAAATATTTTATATGACCACCAGATAGGGCCAAAACATGTTTTACATCCTGGAAAGGTAATACACACTATTAATTGCTTCTACTGTACGAAAAAGAATTTCATGCCATGAATTCTACAGAGACAGACACTTTTGCACGAACTTTTTGAGGACCTGAGACGAACAGAGATAAACACTGAGACAAATGGACATGATCAAACTTCTTGACCTTTTACTGGCACACATTGTCTCAAAAGTGTCGTGATAGTCAGTAAGTGGTTCAATGGTCCTCATTTGCCAAGCAGAATGTTGTCGGTTCAAACATCATGTCTGAGAAGCATAAAGCATAGAATAAAAGGTTTTGAATTCAAACTCAATTGTAAATGGTGTGAACTGCGGACCCCTATGATCGCTTTGGCAGCTATGTGCTTTATTTACATTTGTTTCAAACTTATAGAATACATAAAGAAGTCTTCTATACATCTCACTTCAATAAATCTATCTGTCAGGACTCACCTGTCACACAGAGGGACAAATTACTTGTGACGAACGCTTGCCCAGATCTCAGGTGTATCTGATACTGTCCTGGCTCTGGACTGCACAGTTTAAAAATGCTAAAAAGAAAGGAACAGAACCATCATACATAGTCCAGTCCATTTACAGACCCTGTTTAGAAAAACTGCTTGTTGACATACCTTTTACCCCAGAAGTACTGAGTTTCCTGGCACTGCACTTGGGTTCCGTTCGGTGTGACCCAGTGACACTGTGCTTTAGGGTGAGAGAGCACCTGGGCTTGGAAGCAGAAGTTTGCTTTCTCTGTTGCTGGAATTCGGAAGTTCTTCTGCAGCTTTTGTACATCAATGAGGGCCTCCTCTGTAAGGAGAAAACCACTAAAACCATCACAGGCTCCATTCCCTTCTGAACATTAGCAGTGAGGTTTTATCCTATTGTTGTACATGTCATAACACATAAAGACCCGTGTGAGGTCATAAAATGTGTTTTCACCTACCATGGACCAGGACTTTCACAGCCTTTGTTCGATTGTCCTCACATTTGCAAATATAATCTCCACTGTCATGCACACTAACTGATTTATGGCAGAAATACTCAGTCTTGTCATTATAGTAATATGCTGTTCCTCCACTGAGCTGAAGATGAGAAAAATGAGAAAAATCATATGTCAGTCATTGAAACATGTTTTTCATCTATTGAGACCCACTCTATGCATATCCATAGTACCTTTGTGTTGTTGAAGTACCATTTTACAGGTGGATCATTTTTTACTGTTGTACTAGTTTTACATCCCAGGCTGAGCGTCTGGCCAGGACTCAGCAGAATCTGCGGTGCTTCATCCTCCTGTAAGGGCTTGCCAAGCTCTAAAATATGTCATTAAAAAAAGATCATCTGAAAACAGTGCATTTTCACAGACTGGTTCTGTACATGAGTCCTCTCTTGAATTCCTGACTTTCAAAACTACAATCCATGCAGATTAGTTTGGTAGTAGTTATTAATTAAGTCATAGAAGCAGTTAAAAAATAAGTCTCCTGATTCATAACCAAGAAATGAGACTACATTTTGAACTGTTAAATGAAGAGCTGACTTCATGTTCATGTTACAGTGAAGTGAATGTTGAACTTATGACTAAGAATAATAGCATTAATGAGGCACCTGGTTATGAAGAGGGATAATCGTCTTACCGTAATGATAAACCAGGCTGCATTCCTCACCCTGGGAGTTTTTGGCGCAGCACTTTGTGTTTGAATTTTGGTACTCAAAACCATTTAGGATGCTTCCTGTTGTGTCAATTTCTGTATTTGTCTCTTCTGTAATATGTTGACTGTTCACATGCAAACAGAACAGCCACAGTTATTAAATATAACCACATAAATGCGTCGCACCATTTCATGCCATGATTTTTTCACTTCATCATTTATATATTTATTCTGATATTTATATGTTTGTTCCTTGTCAGAAATGTCACAAAATGTTCTTCATTTACACGTAGCCTAAACGTGTTCTGAAATTATACCGAAATTAAGATGAGAAAGGTGATTAATAGATCTAGTCATTGCAGTTTCATAAAATATAAGCAAAAGAAGGAATTCATTACAAAATGAGAGAGTTAAAAGTTAACTGAAGGCAATATTTTATATCTACTTTGGTTCGTTAAGTCTGTTTTCAAAAAAATGAAAAACAAATGCATAAAATTTCATTAGAATTAGTCTATCCATATTATTTATGACCTGTGACGGGTGGCAAAATATTGCTGTCTACTGACAGTTATGATGCCTTCAAATTCTGCCACATCTGAGAGATGGTTCATATTGACAGACTATCTTTTATGATAGTTTACTTATAGCATTTCATACTGACCTCCAAAATAGTCTAATAACATTAAGAAGTCTGTTGTCAGTGTGTCCTAACCTGAATATTTAAATACTTTTTATACTACAGACAAGTTCACAATTGTAAAAGTTTGTGAAATATGTTATACTCAATTATGTCTTTTAATGGATAACATCCAAGGTTGGACAATATGCGAGGTTAATAAAGATCATTTTTATTTTTAGAATGTCCTTTCCAAGAAGTCATTTCTCTACTTTGACAAGAGCAAGATATTTGGGCTTGGTTCCACCATTAAGGAGAACCAAACATCAAAAACAACAACAACTGAAAACAAATTAAAACAGAGAACATGCATTTTCAGCACTGACAGCAAAGAAATGATGGAAAATGACATTATCAAGACTGTCCTGCTTACCTGATGTTTTTATTGTTATTATACCATGAAATTGTTGGTTTTGGGTTTCCTTTAGAAACACATCTGAATTTTGGAGCAAATTCTTCTACAGTGATGGTTAGTTGTGGAACGGATGGTGGCTCTAGAAATGAGGAGAATGTGTCTTAGTATACTGAGAAAAGGGGTGCTTAGAATGTACATCATTCAAATACTTCCAGTGCTGGAACACTAATCAAATATGTTAAATCATTAAACATCACTAATTACTAATCCACAGCTCTCAGAATGTGAAAATGACTCACTTTGTGGTGGAACTACATGAACTGAGATGTTCACAGAGTAGTTAGAGTTGCCATTGCCACAGACTGCAGGGTACACTCCGTCCATGCCTTTTATAAAACTCTGGAATGGAAGCATGTCGCCTGTTTCTCTGTGGAAAGAACAGAACCAAGCAGATTCCCCAGTCATTTTTGTTTAAAAAGAGCTGAGGTCAAGAAGGGGGGTGGGCAGCCAGCAGAAGCGGCTTCTTGTCTGTATAAAGCTGTTTCTCTTATCCTTAAAAGTCTTAATTAATGGTAACACATTAATTTAGTTTAGTCATTAATCTCAGTAGATTTTTCTGACATTTGCTTGCCATCGCAATATGAGCATGGATCATACAAGTAAACAAAAAATTGTAGCTTCGGAGCAGTTAAGATGTAAGTTATTGTTTTGTGAAGACTACAGCACATGTATGGCCATTTCATTTAGTAATTTTGGGGGGTGGGAGGATAGTGCTTTCCCTTCATTCTCACATCAAACCACTCTGCACAGCTTCACTATTTACATCTATATATTGTATATAGTAATAAAATTGGGGAAATTCCACTTTAAGCAAACTGACACATGAACTGATCTGTTTAGTGAAGTGAAATAACTCCAAATGATCTGGCAATATAGAGCTTTCACTTTTTGTCATGAGGCAATCATTTTTATAATTCTAAACAAAAAACACCCAGTATCAATGATCATGTTAGGATCAATGGTCAAAAAGAGACGTCAGGATTGGAAGCATTGATATTTCCTGCCCATTTTTAAACACTAATGCACCCATTCAACCCCAAGAACTCATAATCAGCACTGGGATTATTTCCAGTGTTGCAATAGCCTAGTCTGACTGTTAGCATTAAAAAATGTCCACGGCAAGCTTGGGACAGAACTGAGCCCACATCAGGTACTCTGAGCTTCAGATGGCATTTTTAAAAAGTGATAAAAAAAAAGTGCTGGGGACATCCCCAACACCAGCCGCAAAAATGACACATATCCTCAAAGACTCAGTCCTCGCACTGAATTATAGTTAAAGTCGAATTAACACACAAGCACACACCTTTGTGCCCAGAAGCATGGTGCAGAACTTCCCAGGCTTTTTTCTAACTGAATTGTGATGGTGCGCTCAGCCAAGACATCCAGACGGATCGTCTGAACACCCTGCAGATCGGCTTCAGCCAGTCGGCATGTAACAGTCTGAAATGCCATACACATACACAGAATCATAAATATGCATTTGTGTCAAAAGCGCAACAACTTTTTTTATATATAAAATTACATTTGTAATGTCATTGCAGCTGTGGTGGGTTCGGCACTTCTGCAATTGGTGTCAGAATGTCAGTTCTGCTTTTATTCTTGCTCTTTTTTATGACCTCATTTACAAATTCAGAAAATTTGACCTCACAAAATACAGAAAATATTTCCTCCAGCTTACTGAATTTGGTATTTCCTTTGTTCCCTTTCAGCTGCATATTCCTGTATATGGTTTTGTCTACATCTCCCCCATTAAGATATCCCACTGAATCTCACACAACACAATCACTATACTTAATGAATGCAAAAAGATTAATACTTTACAGTTTCACTGGAGTCGCAGGGCACTCGAGGGACACTGTCACTGCAGACAAGCCTCCACTGCAGTACTAGAAATACTTTGGTATAAAAGGAGACATGAAAAGATGAAAACATTATTCAAACTTACATGAAAGTATCCAAACGAAAAGTCAAGAACGTTGCTAGGTCTGTTTCACAAACACTACTGACAACAACAGGAATATTACTATTATTAGGCTATTATTATACTTTAATAACAACAAAATAATAGCAATAATAATACAAAACAAAATAAGAAGATGACAAACATCAAATCGCATCATTAGGATGGTCTTACTCTGCAGTAGATCAAGCCTTTTTTGTGTTTGGGCTACTTACCCCCCAATAACATGTTTTTTCTTAACTGCATCATCTGAGTGCATTACAGCAGCCCAGAGCAGCATGCGGCACAAAATGGGATGTGGAAAGAAGAGAGGCGCAAAGACATTCAGGGCCACATGACTCACTCTCACTCTCTCTCTCTCTCTCTCTCTCTCTCTCTCTCTCTCTCTCTCTCTCTCTCTCTCTCTCTCTCTCTC
>JBBJLR010123750.1:0-18687 GCA_037577145.1 Brachypetersius gabonensis | reverse complement strand
ACAGGTTTTAAGAACAGTTGTGGACTACTTTAAGCACTGATGTATGTCGCTCTGGATAAGAGCGTCTGCTAAATGCCGTAAATGTAAACGTAAACATCAGAAAACGTACAAACAGTATGAAGTAAAAAAAAAAAGTATGCAAAGAAGATAAAAAGTGCAGCCTGTGCTTTGCACCATTTATTCCAGAGAACTATAATCAGTCAGAAAACTGCAGAACAAATGGAGTAGACATATACAGCCTTTTTTTACCATGGAACAACAGGCCAGCAAGAGCGGAGAAGGAAAAAGAGACGAAGAGCAAAAGCTGAAAGACGAATGGGCGAAGGAGTTTGTGGAGGAGAGGACAAATGAGGATGGATATGATGAATGGCTGAAGAACTTTCCAGAGAGAAAGGTCATGGGTGAGGAGTGGGAAGACAATACGGCGGAGGAGGAGGAGGTGCTGGAAGGTGTGGAAGAAGAGGAGGAATGGAAAGAGAAGGATGAGCAGCGCCGCAGGAGTAAACACGACCCTGATGAAATGAGACAAATGGACCAATTTTGTCAGAAGGAACATATACATGGATGGAATGTTTCATACAGGCGGAGGCAAGGAGGCTAGTGATTCACCGACTGAGAAAGATGTGAGTGCTTATAAGAGTAAAGCAGGAATGAACGATAACTGAAAAAAGAAGAGTCATAAAGTTAGTCCTTATCTGTTTTATATTTTATATTCTCTTTTCACAGCTTCTATTTTCCTCAGGCCAGTGCTTTCCCAGAGTCATTCCAAGCATTCCTTTACAAGCACAGGATGCAGCATGATACAATGCATAGGAATGCTATAATACTACAGGTAGTTTGGACCTCACAGTGTGATTATTGTGATTGGCTGAAAGGTATTAAAGAGATTGCCACTTCACCTCACTTACCTGTAACTTAACAATGGCCAGAATACAATTTTAGTATGTAATCATTTAAACACTAAAGTATAACGAACCGTTTCATGCGCTTTTAAAACCTTATAATGTTGATATCTGGTAACTTATTTATCAGACCAATAAGTGATAAAGAACTGTCTTCTTCTTTTTCTTCTTCTTCTTCTGCTCTGGATTTTGACTCTAGTTTTTGCTTATCTTAGTTATAATGAGCATCTGGTTAATTTGCTGCTTCTGGCCTGATATGGCTCCACTTGACTCCACTACACTTGACACTTGACTACACTAGACTGCTAATGCAATATTTGCACACCTTTAAAATTGCAGATATCCTCCACATTGTTTTGCTTTTGTGACGTCCGGGCATCGTTTGCCATGCCTTCTCGTCCTCGTGCTGGTGGTTTATGTTTGGGCATGGCGCTTGTCTTTCTACTCTCCCATTCCGTGTGTTAAACAGTCATGATTGTGTGCAGGCAGTGAGGAGAGAAAGGATGCATTTGGCTCAGCAGAAGAGAGCAGCTTTAGGGTTCAACTGGATCCAGTGCTGGGTTCATCATCCTGACACATACACAGCAGAAGCACACTGCTTCAGAGATCACACAAGCCTGCCCTTTGTGCTTAGCAATAATAATAACACAAATAACAATAATAATCATCCCCTTTGAGGCACAAAGTTGTCCATCCTTCCCCAGTGCTTAGTTAATGAACCCAGAGATGCTCTTTTATAAATATTTTTAAGCTGTGCCTGTGGACCCCTTTCAGCCAAGTAGTGACACTGACATATAAATACCCCAGCAAGAATGTACAGTTCCTGATCACACACACGACATTATTTCAGTTTCACTGCTGCTATTAGAATAATCCAGTTCCGAAACAGGGGGTTCAGGTTAAAGTGAAAGTGGCAATCTGGTCATACGTGAACACACCACAGTACGCAGTGTGAACAGCACGAAATACTTCCTCCATTTAACCCATTCACCAAGTAAAGCAGGGGGTAGCTACGAACACAGCACTGCGTAGTGCGGGTACCTTTCTCAGGTAGTCCGTAAGTACCTTGTTAGTGACGTATTTACGGACTACCTGGGCGAACTTGTTTGGTTGCGTGCGGCAGAAGAATACGTAGAATACGCAGTAAAGCTGGCGTCCCCCCTCTTACTTGCTGGTACCTCAGAGGTGCCTAGTGGTCTTGGGAATCGAACCCGGACTTTCTGATCACGGGGTGAATGCCTTAACCACTAGGCCACCTGCTGGTTACTACAGTGGCGACATATGGCATTTGGAGTTTACAACGCTCACTCCCATAAAAACTTCGAGTGTTTCGGCTTACATCGTAAGCGACGTACTTACGGACTACCTGGGCGAACTTGTTTGGTTGCGTGCGGCAGAAGAATACGTAGAATACGCAGTAAAGCAGCACATGAGTGAGCTGGCGTCCCCCAGTCCTCTTACTTACGCCTTTCTGGACTGTTAAAAGTACAAGTACAGTATATTTATGTCCTTTTTCCTTTTTCTGGGACTTAGTTGTGCTGTTATGTTCTAGATTATGATTTTCCACTGCATTAGGATAGGTATGTGACTTTTGGTTTGGTATAGTTACATCACTGTTGTAGGAAGGGATCTGTGTCAAAACTCAAGGACCCCTTGTAATATGTTGTCAGCAGTGTCAGCATACAAAAAGCATCGAAATAGCACAAAAAAGCACTCTTTTTTGCTCTTCTCCATTAATTATTTAACATCTCAATTTGAGAATCCAAGAAACCGTAAATAAAAACATAAATGAACAATAGCTTGTGAATTGCAGTGCACAGATCTTAAGTTAAATTGGACAAAGCTGAATATATTGCTCTCTAATTGTTAACTTTGAAGAAGTTAAGAAACAGGCTTAGTCCTTAAACGTGTAAAAATGACATTGCGTTCTGTCTAAAGTCTTGTTAGTGACCTGTTTTGCTCTCTTCCTTTCTTTCACCCTCTCAGAGATGCCAACATTTGATGTTGAACACACATTACAGGGAAAGTTCTCTCATTTTTTTAAATGTCTGCATAATTAAATCATTAAGATGTCAGTGGTTTGATGTGCTTTGCTTTGCATGATGCTGCTTGGAGACTCCTTACCTGCAGCCCCACCATTTCCTGTATGAGAAAATAGACCAAAACTAAGGTAATTTTAAGGGGCAAACTGAAGGGGTTTGGTTTTTGTAGATTATACAAATCTCATACACTTTGAAACTGCTTTTTATACATGCTGTGACTTTTAGACTCCAGGTGGCACCTCTGTTACAATCTCCGAAGCCTACAACTGCCCTTAAAATACAAAAACTGTGGGAATTAGACATAAAATCTGTTCTTCCTCTGATGCAGAAGCCTATGAGTTTCCATACCAAGCAAAATGTGAGAGCTTCATTGCTCCTCTCTTAGTATTAAACTTAATATAGTATCACTATCACGACAAATGACATCAAAATGTACTTTTATAGCTGTAGCATAGGTTCAAAATTAAGACGGTTTGTTCCTTCCTTTGTAGAGGTACTATTTTGGAGCATTTTTAATGCCTGACACATGACAAGGCATGCTGTGAGCTGATGGAACCATGTAGTATTCAAGTGTATACAGAATAGGAATCTATTTAACCGAAATGTTAATAAAACTAAAGTTAGACTGTACTTGATCAAGCCTATAAATGTAAAACTACCCTGCTTTGTCTTTTCATGCGACATATTTAGGCTCTAAATCTCTAAATCCTCATACAGTGGTTCAATGCCCCCCTCCAGTACAGAGCACTCTCTACAAAAGCAACAATCCCTGACCCTCTCGCTGAGTAAACAGTGCCTGCTGGCTCAGTTTGACATGTCATAAGTAAACACTATCAATCTAAGGTTAATTTGACTTGATATTTAACATGCTTATACAAAACCTGAAGAGACTGTATTACACAAGATCAAACTGCAACTGGGTTTGATGGCAAACGGCTCGCCTGGCCCCGGTGTTCTGCTGCTTGATTGTGTTTGTGTTTGATGTAAACTTAAACCACTGATTACAATCATATGAACACACATTACAGGGAAAGTTCTCTCATTTTTTAAAATGTCTGCATAATTAAATCATTAAGATGTCAGTGGTTTGATGTGAAAGAGAGCCCTGTGTTTATAAAAGAAAGGGCTCAGTTCTAGAAAACGTTAGAATTACATCTAAAAGCTCCCTCTAGTTATGACATGAAATGGTTATTAATACAATTCCTGATGCCTTAGACATTTGACTTTATGGTAGTTTGAGAAAGGAGCTTGTATTAAAATGTGTTTTCAAAATTCATTCATGAAGAAGATGTACACACAGGGTGTTGTAAGGCGAAATAGTCTTCAGAGAATACATATGTATTATATCTGAGTTGTTTGCTCATGGATGGCTGAGTTGTAGCGCTAGTGTTTGCTGGATGGTAAATTAAATTGGGTGTATTTGTGTTGTATGCCTATGTACACTATATGGACAAAAGTATTATGACACACCTGTTTTTCTGGGTTTGGCCTAAGTTGCTTACTTCCAGGGAAGGGTAATTAATGCTTCAGCATACAAAGACACTTTGGACAATGCCACGTTTCCAACTTTGTGGACACAGATTGGGGAAGAAACTTTTCTATTCCAGCATGACTGGGCCCCAGTGCACAAAGCAAGTCTCATAAAAACATGGCTGGACGAGTTTGTGTGGAAGAACTTGACAGGTCCACACAGAGCACTGACCTCAACCTCACCCAACACCTTTGGGATGAACTGGAACGGAGATTGTGAGCCAGACCTTCATATACGACATCACTGTCTGACCTCATAAATGCTCTACAGAATGAATGAGCACAAATTCCCACAGAAACATCAAAATCTTGTGGAAGGCCTTCATAAAGAGTGGAAACTGTTATAGCTGCAAAGGGGGGACCAACTCCATATGAAAGTCTATGTATTTGGAGACAATATCATTAAAGTCCCTGTTGTTGTAATGGCCAGGCGTCCCAACACGTTTGTGTATATAGTGTATGTATATAGTATGGCTCTATTTAGTCCTGCCATTTATCACCACCAGTGTACATAAGTCTCTGTGCAGTACACTATTTTCACGTCAAACCACTCAAGATTAATTTGTTTTCAGATTGATTTGTAACGAAATATTTTAAAAGGCTCTTTTAATAAATCACTAGACACACCCGTTATTCAGGCACCTGCTGTCATAACGTGCTCACAGTGGTGTGTATGACCTGTCCTTGCACACATACACACCCGTGAGAGCTGGATGTAGGAGGGCTGGACAGGGGTCTGAGCGGTGTGGGCCACCAGGTGTCACTAATATCACATTCTTGGCTCAGTTTTTTTGCCTTCGTCCCAATAACGAACTGTTAGCAGTTATTACGACACGAATCGTCTGAACCAAGGACAGGTGCTTTCTGGTCCGGCCTAGTGACGTCATGCCCTGAGCTATTAGCGATTTGCGAATGAGCGCCTACCGCAATCTTTATTATAGATCTCCACTAGGCATGCGCGTTTGGACGGAGCGCCCCAGGCGGCTCTTTTCCATCAGCTGCTTGCGTCATGGGTGGTAGTGACGCCACGGGCCAAAGTTTTTTCGATAGAAAGCCCCTCCATGTTTTCGAAGCGCTCAGAGTGAAATGACACCGAAAGCCTCACACCCACTGGACGGGGCCGGGGTGGGCTGGCAGAGGACGGGGAACATGTAAAAGCCCCCAGCGGAGAGCCTTTGGAGAAGTTTTGCGGACAGCGCTGAAGGAGGTAGTGCTGGACTGTAGAGTCAAAGGCTTTTCCAAACAAGAAGAGCCAACTTTTACAACCACTCTGATGCTTCAGCAGCTCTCCTGGGGCGTCCAGCCGAGCCTGCTTCTCTAATGGGAGCGGGTACCCACTCTCCTCCGGGACGGAGCTCTTTCGGAGCCTCTTTAACCTCCTTAAACCCCCACTTTAGAGAGTCCGCGTTTGGGACAGAACCCAGAAGCCGCTTCGCATGAGCCCCTGGCCGGCAGAGGCACGATGAGAAAGCCCAAAGTCGCTCGGATGTTTCTGGCCACATGCGTTGGATCCTTCTTCATCCTGATCCTCTACTTCCAGAACACATCGAGATCTGGTGAGTTGGACACATCTTGCAGGACTGTTACATTATAACACGTGGTGTTTAAGCTCAAGTAGCATTGAGTGATCTGGACCTCTGCGTTCAATGGGCATTGTGATATACACTTCGAGTGGAAAGGGTGGAGAAACTGGATCCCCAACATGGAAAAAAGAGTGTCTCCCTTTTAGTCTGTTCATGACTGAGTCAGAAGGGTTTCTCTAATGGACTGGATCATGTGTCCCATTTTGGCCACGTATGTCTAACTGTCTTACCGTTGAACTGTATAGAACTGAACGCGGGGGGCCCTGTTCGTTTCTTAGCAAAGATCTTGTTGCCCAATAACCTGTTAGTCAAAATGCAGGTCTACCACAACTGTTGCTCTGTGGCAACGAAATTTCACGTCTTCAGTTTGGTCTTACACAAATCTTAACTTACATTTACCTGTCTATCTTTATATCTCTGTGTCCATCTATCTATAGCATCCATCCCTCCCTCTCTCTATATGCTCACACATACATGATGGTTATTGAGATGGGCACCAAATCTGGAGATTCAGTCCGACAGGTAGCACACGGGGCAGGAGTTTTAATAGGTTTGGGAGATTTCCCTTCTCTAAGACACTTACACTGAACCAGTGCACTGCTTCAGGTGAGCTAGAACAGAATCAACAAAATGACTGTAGTCACATCATTTTAATGTTTTTTCCGATTTGGCCAAGATGACTCACTTATTGTAACAATAAAGCATTTACAAAATAATACTGATTCAATTAGCATTTGAGAAATCTGGCAGTGATTTTGACAATTAAGTATATACATGCAAGTAAAAGCATAATTTTACTTTACATACATTTGTAACTACAAATATACAAGCATTTATGAGATCCTGCTGGTGTGGCACTAAGCCAGGTCATCAGGAACATTACATTTAATTGATTAAATTTGACTCAGAAGAGGTCCTGTAAAATCCAAGTCCAGCTCTTTTTGGTAATTTTCTTGGCACCCAGCTGTAGAGTCTTAACTTTTTCTTTAATTGACCGTGACAGTTATCATGATACCTACCATGCCCAGGGTGTTTTCACATGACTGTGCAAGGCAGTTCAATTACTAGGTTTATTAGGTGTGTAAAGTTAGGATATTGCCAAACTGCACTAGGCTTTTGCCCACCAGGACGTGTGATAGAGTTCTCAGAGGAAGAATAACCTGCTAAAATAACTCCTGTCAGTTATTAACCTTAAGACTACTGTAGAGTAGTTGGTAAATGCTAATAAATGTGTAATTGACATAGTTATGAGAGTAACGAGTAATGGCCCTATGCAGTCAGCTTATTATGGGTTGAAAGTTTTTACCGAATTAGCCCTAAAAGAAAAAATAAATCGAAGTGTGTATGTTGGATCTAAATCGTGTCTGATGTTACCCCACTGGGACAAACCAAGCGTCAGAACCGTGCAAATCAAATGTGAAACAAAAGCAGAAGAGAAAGAGAGTGACTCCGGAATGTTTACAGAGCCCCCCACTGGGAGACCTTGGTGAATTCCGAAAGCCTTTAAACTGAGTTCCCCTTGCTGCCAGTGCCTGGCTCAAAGAGGAGCAGGATTAGTCTAATAATCATAGCATTAGTTACAAGAGAGAGAGAGAGGGGTCAGTGACTTTGACCTCTTCTTTCAGATGTGCCCTTGGTGACTACATGAGTGAGTGACACTGGCATGATGTGTGTATGTCTGGTATGTGACCCAGCCTGTAATGTAAATCCTGTAGACAAGGTCACCTGGAAAAAGGAAACACACACACATAAAATAGACTGTAAGCTAATACTGTGATGCAGGATTCACCTATACTGATATCCTAGAAGGCTGCCATATGCAAATGAGCCCCTACCTAAACACTGATTGTCCTCTATATCTTTACCAGTCGTAGATGGTGCTGTAGGTGTTTTGTCTACATGATCCAAACAAGCTTCATCTAATAGTGCTATAAAATTGTTTATAATTGCTTGATTAACCACCAAAATATTAGCTAGATTCCTCAATTGCTAATATAATTTGTAGTGACATCCCTAAACAGCTGCTGTTTTGGCATGTTGTTTTAATATGTTTGGCCAGTAAGCTCCAGCCTTAGGCTGAAGCAAACAACAATTCAGTGGTTAGGTTTTAATAATGTAGTTTATAAATAAAAGATTGTTCTTATTAGCATTTATGTTTCGGTGGAGAGAATCCTCACTTTTCGTGTTCTTTCAGCTCATAAACTCTTACTGCTATGTGGTATTGTATCCGTGCTGTAAAGTGCAGCTCTCAAACAAATGCTTGTCTTTTGAAGGCCAAAGGCCTTTTTGGTAAGTGTGTGGTTGAGGCCAGACAAGCTAAATGGTTATACTGATTTATTATTAGCTTGGCGCTTTTCCCCTGAGGTTCAGCCAAGAATACGAGGAAGACTTGCTGGCCTTAGACAAGCGCTTGAAGGTGGTGTTTTCCAGAACCTTGAGTAGAACTCTTCCCCTGTCTAGGCGTAACCATGAACTGCGCTTGCTTAGACTTGTTAGACTTGTTAGACTTTATGACATTGTGTTACAGAGCGCTACGCCTTTGTCGCCACTGTAGGCACACTGCCTGATGCTGCAGCTCTCTCTCAAGTCATGTGAAATTCTGTTTATGTTCCGGTGTTTGTATTCTACAATTTTTACTTACCAAATACTGCCCTAATTAATTTTTGCATAACCTCATCAGCGATGCAAACGTGTCCCCTTTTCCAAGTCATTTGTGTGATTTGTGCTGTTCCAATGAGGTTTTGAAATGAGCACGGAGTCACAGAGAATGAAATGAGAATCATGCTTAGTTGTCAAAGTTTGAGTAGGTTTATTGTGATTTTAGCCACATACACAGTACATGGGGAAATGAAACTACATTCCTCCAGGATCAACACAAAGAACCGAAACAACATAAGACTGCATAAGTGCAGACAAGACAAAAGACAGAGTGCAAAGGAAATGAGAGAATAGAGGAAAAACAGAAGAGCGACATACAGGACAAGACAACATTTAGTGCAACTGATGTTTGAATGAAAACAATGTTATTATGACAAATACTGTATTCTAATACAGATACCGCATTCTGACCGCAATACAGTGCTCTAGCAGCGATGTCATTCTCCTGGAAGTACTTTATTCTAGTACAGATACTGTCTTCTAGCAGTAAATGCTATATTCTAATAGAGGTACTGTATTCTCAGCAGAATAGAGATAGAGAGTAAATAAATAATAACTAATATAGCAGCAGCAGGACAGATTATATGCAATAGATAATAAATAATGTATATGGTGACAATTGTGTGCATCTGAGAAGAGTGAATGGTGTCACATCACCACATTTTAAGGCAGATATTTTAAAAAAAAATCTTCTTGAGGTTTCATGCATTTTTGTCATCGTGAGATAGGATCAGCTGGAGGTAGGGCTGTCATACCTATCTGGATAAAAGTCAGTCATGCGCTCTGTTCTGTTTATCATAACATTTTGACACAACATAAATGCCAGCTGACATAAAAAACCTCAAAATTATAAGTATTTTGTGCTTGATCTGGGACTGTCTATTTGTGAGGCTGAGGATCCTTTATCAGTTAAAGTGTACACTGTTTGCAGGTTGACTTTCATTCTGAGCTAACCTTCTCAATAAGGCCAGAAAATAGTTGAAGCATTAACATGATAAATTACATCACTATATACTTTATCAAGCGCTCCCCTAATACTCGACTATATGTTTCGTTACAAAGGGAGCATAACAAGTCAACGAAAGCACACGTTTCTAAACCTGTTTTTCATGCTGATTTCAGATCTGCTTTCAGTTTTTTTCAGTCACATCAACTTTTTGAATTATGACTAGCTCCATCACAAAAACTGTATGTGCGGGAAAAACCCACGTAAACATATCTTTGATGATTTTGACCTGTTGACCTGTGTAATTACAGTAATCCCGTTCCAAGAGCACTCACGTATAGTGAAAAGTGTTGTGTTGTGGTAAAAAAAAGTGCCTAAAAAGCCTAATTTTATAGTGTAAACCCTAAATATGCCCCAAATACGCTCCCAGAACACTTTAATTTCAGTTTAATGCATTACCCGTAAAGAAAATCTAAAGGTAAATAAATGATCAGAATCAGAAAACTTTATTGCTTAAAACATTAGCATTAACGGTTAGCATTTACAGTTAGCATTAGCAGCGTGCAAAGACTTGTACACAAAAAAAACTGTTGAAATAACTCTCTACCCACATGTTTAGACAGGGCACAGCTTACTAATACTAAATAGACTGAGATGACTGGAGACAAGACACGGAGCAGGCATGCTGCAGAAGGCCTCTTCTGCTTATTCTTTTTATGGCGGTTGACATCTTTTCAGTGCATTACTGCTACCACTGGCCTGGTGGCAGTAATACAGTACGGTTCTCAGAAAAAAAAATCCGGGTTACTGTAGTCCTAAATAAATTTTGTTCATTGTAGTATGTGAAATGTTGAATGAAACACTGAATTCATAGTTTTTAAAATCATAGTTTTTTAAAATTCATTTTTAAAATCATAGCACAGTTTTTGTTTGTTTGTTTGTTTTTGTCCGTTCCAGTGTATCATGCCGAAATATGGATTTTGTAACATATTGTTTTGTAAACATTTGCTGGACAGCACTGCAGTCTTTGGAGGTTCAAAGCTGTGTAAGCAAACTGCATGTCTAAGCATGTCTTGTGTTAATCATTCCACCCCCCACCCCAAAAAAATTGACAAAAAAATCAGATAAGATTTGGTGTTACTCCTACTGGATCAGAAAGAAGAGAATCCCTTTTGGCAGTTTGCCTGTTCCTGCTGGTCTAAAATGCGCTATGCTAAAACACATCGTGGCCCCTGCATCCAGCAAATGGGAGTACACTGTGGGTTTAGACTGCTGACCACAACAAACGACCCCATCATAAGGTCTAACATCTGCTCACATTTACTCTAAGTGTAGTTGCTAAATGCCGAAGACACGGAGGCATAAATGCGGAACCACATCAACTAACTTTACAGTAGAACTGGTGTATATTTTTATTGGTGTGTCATTTTTCTGGTCACATGGAAAAGGTATATAGGTTTATTACTGACTACACGTTTACTCACCGGTTGTGTAACCTGTTCAGGATATGGTTGAGAATGTTTACTCTTGTGGTGGCTCTTCTTTCTGCTTGACTTGACTGATAGGAATCTTTTTTCTCTTTAAAGGAGTTAGACATCAAACAGGACATGCACAACCAATAAAAGTCCAATATAGATAATAAAAAACATATGTAGTCCGTCTCTGTCAACTCTCTCCCACTTGTGTGTGTATATATACAGCCATCATAACATCCATATGGACATCCACACTTAACACTCTCCTTTCCATCTTGAAGGCCAGTTTGATCTTTTTTTTCTTTCTGAATGATAAAAAGCACTTCAGAGTGGTGTAATGTGAAATGGGTCATTGTAGAGGAACATGGATTTCTTAACAGTTCTAATGATATCTGCAATGCAAATACAGGCATTTAGTTCCTGTCCCAAACCTGCATGTGTCTTCAGAGTTTATGTAATGATGATGGTAAAATAGTAGCAAATTTGGACATCGATTTTATTGCTTATTTTACATGCGAGTGCCAAAAGCGGAACTAATGCGACGCACAGTTCTACACGGGTAAATTAGGGCGGCGTGCCCAAGAAAGGTCTAGCAACATCTGTTATATGGAATTGACAGCTTAAGCAGCACAGCACTCTCTGCAGTGCTAGTGTTAGCCATGTTAGCTAGCGGTGCTGTTTCAGATGTCCTGCAGAACACCGGTACTGTTACTGTACCTTAACACTGACTTGCAGGTTGTGCAGGTCACCGTGCGGTTTGTGTGGTCTAGAGCAGTGATTCACAACCTTTTTTCATTGAAGCCCCCCAACACCTCGCACCCCAACACCTACCCACATAGATGCACAAAAAGAATCAACTTATTAATTACAAACTTTGCGGAAAAATAAATAGCTGTTGTAGGCTTTTGTTCTTATACTATTACATTTATATACACACACACACACACACACACACACACACACACACACACACACACACACACACACACACACACACCTTATATAAGGAATAAAGATAAACTTTCCTGTCCTTAAATAAAACCGAAGTCAAGGTAACTCTTGATATATTGCCTTGTTTTCTTCTTTGCTACTGATGAACAACTGGTACTTTTATGACATTGGGATTTTATGAATTTAAATAAAAAGAGGCAGAGACTGGACTGTGTACACAAGTGTGCACACGGACAAAAAAACACGCAACTAGTCGAACTTCACTCGGGGGGCATCGACTTGTGCCTCTGAAGTTGACTATTCGACTTTTCTTTTAATGCCCTAGTGCCGTATGAGAAGAGTGGGGAACGGTGGAAGGCGATAACAAATGCTGTTGCGATGTATATTGCAAAAGATATGGTGCCCATACATACTGTGGAAAAGCCAGGAGTCATTAACATGCTGAAGGTTTTAGACCCAAAGTACATGTCAGATTGAACTTTATTTTGTTTTGTTTTTTTTTACTTTTGGGTTAAAGTTAAAACTCGTTTTGAACAATTTATTTGCCATCTGTATTCTGTTTTTGAGGAGGGATGGGTAAAATCTGATTTATTGTAAAAAAATGATTTTGTTTTTAGGCAATATCGCCCAGCTCTATGTAGACATCTAGTTATCTTTGGGTACTATTCTATCTCATGGTGCACGCTGCAGGACCTTTATGCCAAAAATGTGTTTCCAAAATGTGCTTGAGTCTAAACCATTTTCGCAAGAAAGCAAGGTATCATCGTCTGCATACTTATAACAGATTTATATAAACTTGTTCTCTGCAAGGTAGTACTGTACAATTGTTATTGCAATCAGATGGCTGCAGTATGCAAAGTTCCAGGTGAGTTACTTTTTGTAATTTTTTTTTATGTAGGGACTTTATGGATGGATGGAGTAAGTGTACCGTTGAAAACTATTTATAGACTTTAAGCTTTAAACTAAAATTCCATAAAAGTCATCACAGTCACAGGATATAGCAGTGAAAGCACAATATTGATATGTTGTCCATATTGTGCAGCTCTAGTGCGAGGCATTAAAGACTTTGACTGTCTGGTTCCATTCACCACCACTGAACAGTTCAGACTCTTAAGTTTCTCTAGAATGAAGCATTTCATGTCACAGCACTCTAAATGGCTGAGTTTGCATCATGCAGAAACGTTTGAAATACAGTTTCAACACGTTTGTATTTCCTGGGTATTTTCATCTGCATATGTACTTCTTAGACCAAGCCAGCCGTAGAACTCAGGTGAAGTTTATCATAAAGCATTAGATCTAAAAACTCAGGCAATTAGTTCAGACTCTGTAAGTTTCTCTAGAATGGAGCATTTCATATCACACCACTCTCCTCAAATCTCTGAGGACAGGTCTCTGAATTGCTGAGTTTGCATTATGAAGAAACATTACTAGTTTCATGTGAAACGCACTTTCAATGCGTTTGTATTTCCTGGGTATTTTCTTCTGAATGTTTACTTCTGCTCACAGATATTTGTAGGGAAAAAAGACTTTTCCATTGTTTCACTTCCTTTTTCAATTTTAATTTGTGGTTTTGTTGGTTCCTAGACTGCTATGATGTTGCTCTCACCTCCCACTTTAAAGCTTTAACATTTCACTTTAAAACAAAAACAGATGAATAGAGTTTTGCAAATCAGCGAAACCTTCATTGATCCCGGAGGAAATTGGTTGTGGTATGACTGCACAGACACCCAGACAAGAACAATATAAACTATGTCCAAATAAAAGTTAAAACGCTCAATAAGTGCTCAGAAAATGCTTAGTACTAGATACACTATGTTCACACAATGCTGTGGTAAGTAAGAGAAGTGCATTTTAAAATAATTAAGAATGGGTTCTTGAGTTCTAGGAGAACTGATTGCCTGTGTTTTTAGATCTAATACTTTATGTTGACCTCACAAGACTTTCACGGCTGGATATTTATTTGGAGTGTGATTTGAATGGAACAAGAAGGGTGTGTGAGGCTGAACAGCAGGTAAAGTGAGGGTGGTGTTCCCTCACAGGCCGTGGATTCACACCTCTGACTAAGTTGAGGTTAGGTTTGGAACACTGACTCCACGTCTCCGAATGACTGTGTCCTTTCACGAAGTCTGCACTCACTACTTGCCCTGGTCTTGAGCGTCCCCAGCCAAGTCTTTCTGATGCAGGCAGCTCCTTTGCCTGGAAACAATCCCTGAAACAAAGCATATTTTAACTGAAGCGCACTTCGTGAGCCTTTCCAGTGTCTATTACCCCACAGCAACCTGCTGGCTGAGAAAGGTGTGACTGATAACCATCTCGCTGTTTTTAGATGATTTAGCTGCTGAGTTTCTGTTTATGTATTGTTCCTTCCAGGCTGTGCTCTAAAAGTCGTATTTGCACTGCACATTCTCTTCCAAAGACCCCAGATCTGATTTTCTTCTCTTTTCTTTTTTAACCCTGAGCTGCTTTATGACGTAGTTGTAGATTTCTGTGCTGAAAACAGTGTTTATATTTTTAATTGTCATTTTCCCTACAGTTATCATTTGCACTTGTTCCTGTGTCTTTAAGGCTTGATATATGTAAATGATCTCTGTTCTGACTGGCTGGGTTGTAGCATGCCTCATGTAAAAATCAATGTTTACACACTATATCATACTACTACATACTATATACTATATCAAACTCTTCATTAAAAATTGTAGGTTTTACATGATGCTGGCCCTTTAACAGTCAGTACAGACATAATAAAAGGCAAATGTGCAGTAAAACTAAAATGGATTTCCTACAAGCTACAATAAGTGCCAAAACATGTTCTCCAGACTGACCCAGACTTCAGCTCTGCTAAAGTCATTTGTGGCTGATGAGGGATTTTGCTGCTTTTGATAATCAGAAAAATGTCTTGGCCGGTTTTTGGAAGTTGCCAGTGATAATCATACAAATGAGTCTGAAGAAGAGCCATTACATGGAGCAGTCATCCTGATTAGGCCTTCCACCATCAAACTCACAATTGTACCGTGATACATACAATTTATCTCTAGATACAGATAGAGGTACACAAGGGAAACGTTTTCTTGGGACAAAACTGATCCTTTAAACTCAGTGACGAAGAGATAGTGGTGTTAACGGATGTCTTTGTGACGAAAGCACTCTCCAGGGGTGTAATCCTACAGAGTTTGTTAAATGGTAGATTTTGTGACTCCTCACACCTGTATATCTGATATCGAGAGTTTATTCTGATGGTAAATGTTCTTTTAGCTCGTGTTTGAGACTCCATCTAACCACTGTGGCTGCTCTTAAGTGGGTTTTTTCCCCTCAAAGTTACATCTGGATTTAAACAGCCATCTCAAATGCAAATGCATGTGGAAGAAAAGTGCTTTTTCCGTGCACACCAAGCACGTGTTTTGGCATTGCTCTGCTGTAAACTTTGAATTGAGTGATTCATACATAACCTGTGGGCAGAGTGTCTCTGATCTGTAGGCAGAACAGGCTTGTAACATCAAACTCTGTGTGTTTAAATAATGCCTTTTTTTGCTATACTAATCTTGTTTTGACATTGAGCTGTTATACTACACTTCAGCCTTAGTAGAAATTCTGGTGTTATCCTAAGCACAGACGTATTTGAACACTGGATAGGCCCAAGTTTCTTTGTTTTATTCCTTGAGCTATTTTTAGGGCTTTTTTCTCATTTGTTCTTGAAACCCACTCATCTTACCCCCCGGACGAGGAAAAGGAGGAAGGCACACTGTGTGTACTTTTCTCAAATTGAGCCGGGGGGGTGGGTTGGTTCGAGAACGGCCCTGGTGATGAACAAGCGCTCCTCTATATTTGGCCTGTATAGACTAGCGGAGGCTTTGAGGAACAGTATGGCGCTCTTATCACTTCACTATGTCTGCTACATCAGCAGGGCTTTTTCTGTGCAGTCATGATATAGAGATTATTTCTAAGAGAGAAGAGCACAGGATGAGCTTTTCTTCTTTAGAGCTGGGGTAATGCTGTCCAAATCTCTGAGCGTAAACAATCCGCCGAGTGTGATACATGTGTGATACTAAATCCACTTTCATACAACTCCATTCATCTCAGCTGTCTGGGTGACGTTAAAATGATGAAACGCATTCACACTGACCTTTACCCTGACATTCTACAGAAACTCCCGTGTATCTCTCAGTATCTTTAAAACACTGGGAGGGCATGTTTTTATTAGGTTAGTAACATTTAAAAAAATGAGAATACACCCAAGACCTAGTTTTCCATGTGGCCTTATTGCAACAAAAACATAAGCATTTCATAAACACATTAAGAAAAAACTCCATTGATGTATGCAGAGTTCCCTCATTGCAATGGAAATGGGGTGCGAGTGTGGGATTTTCTATCCTTTTTCTATCCAAAATTAACCATAAACTATTGAGTTTGTTGATAGTACAATCTATTTTGGGACTATATTGCATTACAAATGTATTTCTTTGTTATTAATGGGTTTTAGAGAATATAGTCGTTTCCGTCTTGGGCATCAGGCAGTGAATTTCACAATGTTTCCTGTAATCACTTTTTGCCACGTAGCTTTTAAAGGCTTTCGGCTCCTTTCACCACTGCTTTGAAATTCAGACACTTAGCTGTAACAAAGCATTACACATCAAACCTTCTCTGAATGACTTTTATTAACAGCTTTAATGGCTTAAAAATGCCATTGTGGAAAAAAGGTTCCTTTCTGGGGTTTTCATTGGGCTCTATAGGGACAGCTGGTTGCGTAGTGGCGAGGGAGTTGCCCATGTGATCAGAAGGTTTGAATCCCAGAACTGCTAGTGGCACCACTGAGGTTCCCTTGAGCAAGGCACCAACCCCACACACTGCTCCCTCTGTGCTGTGTTACTGGCTGCCCGCTGCTTCACTTGGTGAATGGGTTAAATGCAGAGGAAGCATTTTGTGCTGCACACGGTGTGCTGTGGTGCTTATGTTTATATACACTTTAACCAAAACATGTTTATAGGGAACCTGCTAGACTGCAGGAAGTTTTCCCCCCAGTTTCAGATAGTATTTTAATCTGCTGTGGGTGCTGCATAACACAGATATATGAATGTAGCTAGTTCTCTCAGACTGATGAGTCAAAATAATATTCATACTGAAACTTTATCATCACACATAAGGTAATGCTATGATGTCCCTTTTTAAAACTGTGCATGTATACGGACATATGGGGGTTGATGTATGAGGCTGATGGGTTGAAATGTGAATATTGCTACAGTCATCTGTGTGTCTCTCTGCCCCCCCCCCCCCAACCAAACAAACGCAGTAGAGTCCTTGAATTATGGGAATTTTACTAATATTGCTTTTACTAATATACACTAGCATGATGCCCTTTGAATTGACTTCTTAAGACAGGTAACCTCATGAAAACAGCCCACACAAACCAGCTTCACCAAAAGTGGCAGTGAAGTCGCTTGGTCTGTAGTAGCCTGCAGTTTTTATTTAAGTGTACCTTTCCCTTAACGTTTGGTTATGACTGTTGCAATATTCACATTTCGACTCCTTATCAACCTCATAACTTACACAGTCCAGTGATGCTCTGGAGGAGAAGAGTATTCAGGTCAGCTTTGGGTCGTTTTTAATTTACTACAGAGTGTTGTGCAGAATGCCATTAATTTTCCCCATATAAAACTCCTGATGAAGTTAAGTCCGTTATCAGCTTTGGGAGGACAACAGATGAAAAAAGTGCTTAGTCGTTCCTCTCCTCAATCCTCTGGTCTTATTCTTATCAGAGGTTGCTTTGGCTCTTCATCTTAAGCTCTGTGTAAGCAAGAGTTGAGTTTCAGTAAAGCTTCTGATGACTTCATTTTCCAAGAAAGCACAAAAAGTGGGGTCTGACTCAGAGTCAGCACTTCAGTGCGTGTGTGCAGACTGAGAGCTCATCCCTGACTAATGCAAAACTCAGAGAAATGTCCCGACTACGAGGGTGGTATCGGAATCGATCTGGTTTCTTCATGAAGATTTCAGTATGTCCGGCGTCTTCAGGAAGCATGTTCTTTACAGACATCCGTTGTTGCTTTCACTTTTTAAGCAGGATTGTTTCTAATCACGACTCTGCATCTCTTGAGCTGAAGTTGTAATTTCAGTTACAATTGTGACCCTGTTTCCTTCTTTTGTCGTGTAGCTAAAGGAAATATGTGCAATGATCAGCGACTTGATTTTTGGATTAGTCTGACGGAAGGAGACACACACACACAAACACACACACAGGTCACAAACTATATGCAGGCCGCAGGAGGCTGGAGATTAGAAAGTGAGCCGTTTCTGCACTGCAGGAGGTATTCCTGTCTCTAGCATGGTTTAAAGCATTAGATAAAAGCCTGCTGATTTGTGTGCAGTTCTCTAAGCCATCGTAGGCCAACATAAATGGCCACAAGCCTCCACAACATTCCAGCAAGCAGCCTTTGTTGCTGCCGCCTGGCCTCGGTTGACTTGGGAAACTTTGTTCATTGTGCATACTAACGAGCTTTAAAAAGGCCTCCATTGTTTGGGCACCTTCAAAAGCCATAGGCTTCTCCTTGAATGGTCCCGGTGGGCTGGCAACGCCTGTGATTTTACATCATGTTCTGTTTTTTATCATAT
>JBBJLR010123734.1:7500-37513 GCA_037577145.1 Brachypetersius gabonensis | reverse complement strand
TGTGTGTGTGTGTGTGTGTGTGCGCGCAGCTTTGATTTAAAAAAAAAAAAAAAAAGACACCTGGTTTTATCTTTTATGAAAGTATAATTTTAATGATGCTGTGTTTACAGAACTTAAATAATTCAAAGAAAACAAATCTCTTGTTCCCTCATAAACAAAATGTTTTTATAATTATCTTTGACATACTTTTAGTAGTGTTTTGCCATCCAAATGGTCACTTTTCAAGAGGAGAGTGTTTACAGCAGTGTTTTTATTACAGTCTTTTCCTCATTAAGTAAGGTGTGATTCAGGTAATCACTAATCAGTACCTCATGAAGCAGAATGAGATGCTTATGTAGGAATTTAAAAGACACTGGCATTGAATGCTTGTTGTACTCCTAGAGATGCTGAATTAAAAACAAATTGCAGGGATCTCTCTATTTTTTACCAGAGTTGTATATACAGTCTGTATTATTGCCATCTACTACCAAGGTGAAAAATGCCATAATCCCCCCCCCCCCTCCTCCTTCTCTCCCTTTCTTTGTTTGTTTAGCATCAAAATGGTGTTGATGTGGACAAGCGGAGACACCTTTAAGACGGGCTACTTTCTGCTCACTCAAGCTCCCATGCAGTTCTGGATCTGTGGCTTACTGCAGGTGTGTGTGGATATTGCCATTTTGTCCCAGGTGTACTACTACAGCCGATACCCCCAGAAACCTGCCTCACACACCGCACACACCAGCAGCACCAAGGCACTCTAAATGATGTACACAAGAAGCATACATGAAGCTTAAGAAGATTCTTGCCTGATGGTGGCGTGGAACATTTTTCCATGTTTTATATCCTGCTAGATCCTTATTTATTGTTTTCTTTACATGCTCATATGTATGTGCAAAGATGTGTAGAGGACCATGCATATACAACAGCATGCAGCGTGCTGTAGATACATTGAGACCTCTTGTGTAGTGTAGCTCTTGCATAGTGGTCAAAACAAAGTGGCGTAAAGGGGCAATGCCTTACATATGTTTAAAAAGGGCTGGTTTACATTCATGGAAACAGTAATGTACTTTTCAATTATTTTTTACATAACTAGGGCTGTATGATACATGGTCTGTATGGGTATATCATGGTACTGAAATACCTTGACATTGATTTCAGTTCTAGTGACATTTGATTGATGTATTGTCATTGTTGCCAAGTGCTTTTTTTTTTTGTAAATTCTCATTTGGACACTTGCCATGTTCGTTTTTTTTATTTGGGTGCTTCAGGTTGTTTTACGAGAATCATTTAAAATTCACAAAGATTAAATGCATAGTTTTTTTTGTGGACATGCGGTATATATAGCTGTGATTGACGTTTACAGTGCTGATTGTAATGCGTAGGTGGCATTTTAAGAAAACAAAAAGTCCAACCAAGACATTGTCTTAGCATTGGGTTGTGCTCAGGAAGAATGAAGTCATAAACTTGTTAATACAATCTCATCAAGTATCGTTTGATACCGTGATCTGTTTGGATTGTATTTACAAATATTGCAATTTTATTAATATCGCCCACCCATACAGCTAACATAACAATGGATGTAAATTGAATGGGGATGACAATGATCGGACATCATTCATGTTTAGAACACAAGCTGGGTTTTTGTCTTGCTGGGTCTCCTCAGTTGTTTTGTGCACCTGGAGGTAATTTTATCCATTGCGGTGGGTGGGTGGAGTGGGCTTGCAATCTTTTTGGTTTTATGATCATCCAAGACCCTTTTCTTCTTAAGGACATTGTTATATAGATGGTCTATGGGGAAAATACTGGAGAAAGCATCAGAGGAGGAGAATGAATCATTCGAATGATCAGGTCATTGGATCAAGGTATATTTCGAGGCCAAAGGTTCATCGATACGGTACTACGTGAGGCCTAATTGAAGGTGCTATTTACAGTAGTATTTATAGATAAGGATATTGATGAATCACATTTTATACGAGAGTATAAGTTCCAGTATGCTTTAGATGAGTTGAATGAGATGTTGGTTTAAATGAACTATTCAGCTAACCTTTTTATATAAATGTGGGTGGATTTAGATTAGTGTTCCCTCCTCAATACAAATCACAGGATCCAAGTTGTTTCAATATTTTTTTGTATATCAGATTTCCTTATTTTGGGAAGTTGGATTTAAAATGTCCCCTATTGGTGTCTGACATCTAAGAGTCAAAATCCTTTTGATTAATGTAGAAGAACTGATTTTACTTTGAAATACCTTCTCTCAGATGTCCTGATCTTTTTTTGTCAAGTTGTCAAGATATAATTTTATTTTTAAATGATATGTCTATTTTTTTTGGTAAAGGCTTTATCTTGGTTGTCTTATGGAACATGTCATTTGCAACATGTTACTGGCAACTAAGTGGCATCTAAGCTTGTTTTACATGTTTTCTATATTTTCCTCCTCGTTACTCTTTCTGCTTTATTTCTGTTATCCACAAGGCATTTCATTTACTCTTGTATTTATCATTGATATTTTTTATGATGTTATCTGTACACTTGGCCAGTTTATTAGGCACTCCTATTTTGTATCCACACTCATTGTTCTTTGTAACAGACACTCCTGCTGGTTTATCTGTTGCTGCACAGCCTCTGTCTTGTCTATCAGAGATTAGTTTGCTTTTTTCCATGCAGTTTGTTATTCAGTCTTGCTTTATTATACCACAGTCCTTGCCATTTCTGTTATGTTACATGTTCCATGTGTTGGTGCCAAAAAATGAATGTTGTGTGTACCGCTCAGCTAGGTCACTCCACTACCCCTCCTTTTACAATATTAAAAGTGTGTTGAGTAGGATTTTATTTTTCTTTCTGTTTTTCTTTCTTAATTTTTTTACCTTGAATCATCAACACTGTTTTTTTCTTGAAAGCACAACCAGTTTGTCTGTTGGTCATTGTGTACGCCCAGATCCCACTACTGAAGCACGACTTCGTTATTTGTAGCATGTAATGGGTTTCTGAATTATTTTATGAAAATTGAAGCGAATAAGTATTTTCGGGCAAATTGACATACTATATTTTTCAATGCCACAAAGTTGCTATTATTATTATTATTATTATTATTATTATTGTTATTATGAAGAACAGTGCTTTAATGCTGTTTGACTGGGCATATAATGGCATGGCCAAACTTCAGGTCTTTTAGTATGCTGGAATTTTTAGTTACTCCAAAATTAAGGAACTTTATTGGATAACATTGTAGTTTTAAGCTATATTTATGATTCATGAACAAGCCTTATTGTCATTAATCACTGACAGTTTTTGATTGATGGCGTACTGCAGGTTGACTGGTGATATTCAACCAAGTTAAACAGCACAAATGCTCCTTTTTAGTTAAACAACAAAACAGTGCTATGTTTATAAACTGCAGAATGTAACCTAAAATCATGATCAGAATTTTTAAAAAGGTTTTGTGATCATTTAAAAACGGCATGTTATCGTGCACCGCTGTGCTTGAGTTCTTGGACTTTTTCAAGTGTGACGCACTCTTCAAGATTTTGGAACTGATCTGGAGGGAGTGAGCACCACTCCACCACAAAAGATACAGCGCTACAGTTCGTGATGAAGAGCCATGGGCATTCAATTTGGTGATCTGGTGTCTGTGAGAGCCATGACATAATCCTAATTTTCACTATCATCAAACTATTTAGTGACCCTTTGTGCCTTATTGATAAGGGCATTGGAAGACTGGAAGAGACCACCATCCTTCAGATCGTTTAAATAAACAGAATAACCTTTCATTTCTACTCAAGTGTCAATTAAGTAGGTTTTAAAAAAGATCCCATAGAATGTTTATCTTTAAAAAATCATTAAGTACAAAGTGCAAATTCACAATAATATTAGTAAGGAAAACAATTATAGTTTTAATGCCTTTTATTATCATAAAATTTTTTCTATAGCACGATTATTTCACACTGCTCATTTTTTCTTAGACTTTTTTTTAACTATCGGTGACCTACAGCACTTAGCGCAACCTTATTAGTGGAAACACAAACCCTCCCATGTTTTATTACAGTTGTTTCTCAGTCATGTTAGTCATTCTGTACTGTTCAGTGTCATTCACAGACTCTGTAAGTGATCTACACTGATCTGCAAACTGAAATAGACGGTATACAGTCAGCCCCCGATACTAGCGGGGGTTACGTTCCAAGAGCACCCTCAAATTGTGAAAAACTGAATTGTTTGTGTTAAAAAAGGCCTTTAAATGTCTATTTTAGTCTTAATCCTAAATATGCCCCAAACACTTCTATTACATCAGCTCAGCATACTACATTACCCTTTAAAAACTGTAAAGAGAGCTACACATGGGAAACTGTTATGAAGCGGGAATGTTGGACTGTAGCTGCCAGAGATGCATCACAGTGCAGCAGCCAATCAGCAGCAAGTAGAAATGAATGATGCTCTTGGATTGGCTATGTTCAAACATCCCACATCTGAATACAGCAGTATTTAACCATCCCAAGACACGCTTTCGCTGTGTTCTATGGACAGTCTCAAAACATTTATATAGTTATTTTTTACATAAATATAGCTGAATTTAAATTTATTTATGATACCAAATTAGTAAATTATATTTTTCTTAATAAGTTTGCTCTAAAATGCATGGAGTGATATATTGCCAAGAAAAAAGGCAAAAATAATGCAGAGAATATTTGCAGTTTCTGAAAATCTGTGAACGACTGAGGCCACAAACTTTGCGGGGATCGACTGTATATCAATTAAAGAGGACTTTCTGTGTTTTATCAAAATCTCTGCGTCACTGTTCAGACATAAACACACTCACAGAGTGTGTTCGATTTGTAATGCTCCGTTCTAGAGAAGCTGTCGGAATTGTGTCCGATGTACGAAGCTGAATTCTGTCTTGTGGGCAGTTATTTTAAGTCACACAAGACAGAGCTCACATCCCTTTTAAAAGATAGATTCAAATGCAGTTCAGTCTGAAGTACCTGTCATCCATGTCCCAAAACTCTCTTTCAAAGATGCTTAGACTGTTTCTATCAAAATCAAGGTCAGTGGGACCTACACGTCATCATCATGTATACCCTGTAGCATGGAAAGATATTATTTTCTTAATTATATCAGGAAATATAAGAGTCTTCAACCAGTACATTACAATGAAAAATGATTTATTAGTTTCAGAAAATTTACTTTCGTGCGGACAAGCAATGTATTAATTTTAATTTAATCTCTAAAGAATAATTTGAAGGAAACAATAAGAAGGAAAATAAATCATTTAGATTCACAAAAACAATCTTTGACATCATTTGAAATACCATAAACAAAATCTTTAAATCCCCTTCCTTCCATTTCTTAAAATGTATCACCTGTCAGTGAAAACCATACAACATATTGACTGCCAATTTGACTTCTAGAAATACTGCTTTAATTGACTTGCTCTGGAATCCATAATTTGTATTAAAAGAAGATCCTGAGTCTACTGCATTAAAAAGCACATCATCCAGAAATGATGATGACCATTAAATACTGATTTCTTTTTAAATCCACAGTAAGAAAAGAGATCGTTGTGCAGTAAAGGTAGTTGTAAAATTTCATGGCAGTGTAAACACTCCAGATACTTTAACACATTTGAACACATCTGACAACTGCACCTGGCTAATGATCCCATCCTTTTATCTTTGGTGTGGAACTGCACCATGCTGGGGCGCTCAAACAGTACAAGGCCATTTTTGGCCTAAATAGAAAAGATTTTAAAACCAGGGAAGTTCTAGGCATATATTTTTGAATTTTGAATCTGGTTCAGTGGTTCATGCAGTGAATGAATTAAGCTTTTTGTGTGGAACATGCAGAAAATTTTACAGCAGGCTAAAAATTACCATCATTTTCCTGCATTTTACAGACAGGACAAAAAAAATTATGGAAAAAAGGAATGATAATATTACATGTTGTCAAAATAACAGGTCACTGTCCATGTGCTTTCAGTTTTATTTCATTTTCATTTAACTTGATTGTAGCAGCTGCTCTTTCCGTGGTGTAATAATGGAATTTTATTCCATTTGTGAATAAATGACATTCAAAGTTAAGAATGTTTATTTGCCTTCCCCTGTAAAGTTACAGTTTTGGAAATGCTTCTTTTTCTTTAGACAGAAATGATATACAGTCAACAGAAAAGCCTCGCCACAAAGCCCAGAGCTCGACATGGTTACAGAAGAGGACTGACACCTTCAAGGCAGAGAGTGGGCTGGAAGGGTGATGGCTACAGCTGCTATTATAGTGATGCACATGCACATGCATGCAAATGGACAAAAATAAAAAGTCATTCTTTTGTCCCACATTTGCCTTTTTCCTAATTGCTTTTTATTTTTTAATCTCATTATCTTTGGAGGCCACTGTTAGTCTTTTTTACATATCTAATGTTCTACATTTTCACATTAAGTCTTTAGTGATCGAATCTCTTGGGATCTTTGCACTGTCATTTGTATGGATCTGCAGTGCTGCTCCCTGGCTGCAGCTGTGTGTTCAGCGATTCCATGGAGGGAACTGTCTGTGTCCTGCGAGTCTTCACTATTTTGGGACTTAGTGCTGTCTTGTAAGTGGGGCTTGTGGTGGGTCGCACGCCTTTGCTCCTCCTTCAGCTCCAGGTAGGAGCGGGAGAAGGTGTGAAATATAGACGTGACTGGGAACGCCATTAGTAAGATTCCACTGAGGATGCTGCTCAGCGCCACCACCTGTCCTGGAATACTGCGTGGCACCATGTCTCCGTAGCCCACTGTCGTCATGGAGATGACAGCCCACCAGTAGCTGCCAGGGATGCTGGTGAACTCCTGCTTGGCGCCCATCTCGCTCTCAGCCAAGAAGACCAGTGGTGAGAAGAGTGCCATGGCAACACACAGGAAAAGCAGAAGCAGACCAAACTCGCGGGTGCACCTGCGGATGGTCAGCCCCAGTGTCTGCAGGCCCAAGGAGTGACGAGCCAAGCGCATGACATAGAAAATGCGGAGAGCTCGCAGGACCCGCAGCACCAAGCCCACCTTCTCTATGTAGTTGTTTCCTGAGGCAGTGGGCCGGTTTCCCACTGATAGAGAGTCCAGAATCAGAGTGATATAGTAGGGCAAGATAGCTACCACATCAATGATGTTGAGCGGCGTGCGCAGGAACACACATTTCCTCTGTGTCTGAATGAAGCGCAGCAGGAATTCTAAAGAGAACCATCCCACACACACCGTCTCGAGCACAAAGATATTGTAGCATCTCTGGGAGCATTCACCCTAGGAGAAAAATGAGTGAAGCATGAGTTACTGCTATTTACCGTAACTTCAAAGCTTATTGATACAGTGCTTTCTGTTCCCATTCACAAGATGTTGTTACTCCTAGATTAGTTCAGTCGACATTTATATTAATCTCGAACCATAACAATAGACACAGCAAGCTCCAAAACATCTAGAACAAAGCTGTCGCATAATCTGAGAATCAGCTCGGTCCTGTTCGACTGCCAATATTGAACAGATTCTCTTGGAAGCTGTGTAAGGAACGATGCTTCAGAAATGTAGGCTGTTTTCCAAGGCTGTTTTAAAGTTAGAATTCTGAGCCCTGGGAAAGTAAATTCTTCAGATCTCATCCAACATTACAGACACAAATGTAGTAAAATGCAGAGGACAGAATTCTGCAGGCCACTGTTAATTAAGCATTAGGTTCTCTGGGGAAAATATTCAATTTCCTCCTCAGCTAATGAATAAACCTTATTACAAGCTTCACCCAGACATAAATATTTTTTTCCCCCTTAAAAGATCACTGGGAACTATGGCAACTGTGTCAGATTTACAAAACTAGGTCTAATTAATTGACCTCATAAGCCCTGCATGATCTGTTACTTCTTTAGAGAAATAAACTATTTGCCAGTCTTAGTAAATCCATATACATTTCAAGAAATATGTGAACCATCATTTGAGAAAGCATGTACGCATTCAGTTTTTTTCATCATTCTAAATTACACAACATATCCATTTCTTGTATGTTATTTTATATATTGTAATATTGCATATTATTTACAGTGTGTCGGTCTGTACAAAGGTTGGTCGTCTTTACTGGTAAATATGTGCTTGGACAGAATTTAAAACAGACAGATTTAAATAACTGAATTTTGTAGCATCCGGTTTATTTCCGTATCTTCAGTTGTTCAAAGCAGATATAAAATGGTAGGCATGTTTTCTGTAATGAACATTACAACAAATCTCATAATTATGCACAAAACTCAAAATATCTCCTACAGTCAGTGAATTGAGAGGCATGTCTGAGAAAACAGAACAGTGGCAAAAATACACAGCTTCAGGAATTCTCATTAATAGAACACGAGACGCTGACATGCATGCTTACACAGGCACATTTGCTAGAAAAGATGTGGATTAAAGATGTAGTGAATGCTAATTAATCTCCATAATGTTTGTATTTGTGTGTGCACGCTGCCAAATCTGCTGTATTATTTGTAGTTTTCGTGCAGTGAGAAGAGAATGTTTGCATTTTTCAGTGAGGAAAATCCATTAGCTCTGCTCTTGGCTTATGCTACTGCTGTGCTGTTGCCATTTGAAGACAAGATTTTTGGCTGAGTGCATTTTTCGTTGCTCTACTTTAGTGACAGTGAATCTATACCTTATCAGACCAGATTCGATTCAATAAAACAGACCATTACCCATACATTCTCTGAATTCACTGAATCGTCCTCTGCATGAGGAGGTAGGGGAGGAAACATGGGGAGAGAAAGACATCAGGAATGACTGTGAATCGCAGGAATTGTAATTATGATTATCTGTTCTACAGCTGTAAAATAAACATGGAAAAATGTTAGGAAAGTGCACACTAATGAATATTCATTACCTTTTTTGAAAAGATTCTTTTTTTTTTTCACAGTGCAAATGACTGTCATACAGGAAGAAATGTATCATTCTGACCAAAAAAAAAAACCAACAAACCCTGACAGCTGCAGTGGTTCTACAGTGGATTCGGCCTGCCCCCACATTGTTTTAATTACTGTCATGACGCAGGATAATTAAGAAAAAAACAATAAGATGGCATCCTAGGGTCCACATGCTTATTGAAGCCTGACACCGTCTTAATTAAATCAGCATGCTGCTCATTTGAAGACTTTATTTGGAATTTCCTCTTAAACCATGTACACCCAGAACCAATACAGATATTGAAATTAGCATCAAATGCGTCAAACTCTGCTTTTCAAATGATCACATTGAACTAGAATGATCTGACCTTAATATGAATAAAGGTCTATTTAATCAACTCCCCAGTAATTACTTATATGCATTACAGCATGTATGTAATGAGCTATTTTCAGAGTAGGGAAAAAAAGCTTTAAGCCTACTGAAAATGACCTGTCATACAAGAACCCACCACAGCACAAAGTTTTTTCCTCTGTATTTAACCCATTCACCAAGTGAAGCCAGGGATACAGCACCTGAGGAGCAGTGTGTGGGGATGGTACCTTACTCAAGGTTACCTCAGAGGTGCCAGTCTTAGGAATCAACCCCCTGACTACCTGATCACAGGCCAATGAGTTATCACTAAAATAATATTTATATCTATAGAACATAGTTGTTCATAATTTAGTTGTTTTTTCATTAAAAGGTTTTTTTAGTAACAGTTTTACACAGTTACACATTCATATTGAGCAGAGGGTTGTTGTTGGTGATAAGAGCCTGAACGATAGTCTGAGATTGCATCTAGAACTCATGGCAAAGTCACCATGGGAGCTAAAAATGGATGCTGGAACAAAACCCCTTGCAAAACTGTGGGACTAGATAAACATCAATAGTCACAAAACAAAGAGATTCATGAGTGAAGTAAAATACTAGGATGCACTGATCTTTATTGTGTGAGCTTTCTATTAGCCAAAGTGACAAAAATATAACATTATAAACCAAACATCAAAATAACATCTACATAACGAATCAAATAAAGCGCTACATTAAAAGAGAAGACTGGCTCTTTAACAAGTTACGCATTGTTTGACATTTTGGTACAGCTACGCAGCTGCATTCAAATACGGCATTCAATACGGAACTGTTGATCGATTCTCCATATTGGCCAAGAGGTCTCTTAGCTCATTTCTCCATATAGAACAGCATTTTTGGTGCTTTTCCTCAAATGAATAACTCGTTTTAGGTCTTTCCACAATAATTTCACTGGGTGAAGGTCAGACACTACCTTCTTCTTTAACCACTCTTTGGTAGAATGACTTGTGTCATCAGGGTTGTTATCTTGCTGCATGACCCACTTTCAAATGACATTCAGTTCACTGATACCTTGACTTTTTCCTTTAGAATTTGCTGGTACAATTCAGAAGCTAGCCTGGCCAAGATGTAGAAGACAAAGCTCAAATCGCGCTACCATCACCACCAGCTTTTAAAAATGGGATGAGGATAATATAGTGAAATGCAGTTTTCTTTTCTCCAAACATAACACTTCAAAAGGTTCTTATTCAAAACGTTTTTCCCAATCAAATCAAGTCTAGCAGGTGTTTATTATCATTTCAACCATATACATAGTACACAGTAAAATGAAACAACAGGAACAACAAGAACAGTACAATCATTTACAGGACAATACAACATATAGTGTAGTTGACAGGAGCAGTAACAGTGTGAATGAATACAGTATTATGATACTGGCAAAGTGTGCAAACAATGGAAAAGAAAGGCAAAAATCGAGGTAGACAGCAATACTGATTGTGTAAAATTGACGGCAGACACTGGGTTAGAAACAATGCACAGTATATAAAATACAGTATCATCTGGGGGTAAGTCTCAGTCGTGGGTCAGAAGCATGAACAGCAGACAGCTGACGGCCTTCTGTGCTCAGTGCAGTGTTACTGGAGATGTTGCTCCCGATCCTGACTGAGGTCTCCAGGTCAGGAAGTCCAGAAGCCAGTGGCAGAAAGAGGCGTTAAGACCCAGCAGTCTAATCTTTCCTATCATATGATGATTAATGATGGTGTTGAATGCTGAACTCTGTGCTGAAGTCTATGAACAGCATTCTCTTTTTTATTCTCCAGATGGATGAGGGTCAGTTGAAAGGGGCTGTTCAGAGCATCATGCATTGAACAGTTTGGATGATACGCAAACTGAAGGGGTCCAGTGTGATTTTGTGCCTTGTGACAAGTCTCTCAAAGCACTTCATGAAGACTGGAGTGAGATGGGATGGTAGTCATTTAGGTACAACATTGATTACTCTTTTGATGTGTGGACGTGTTGCAACTACGAAGGTGTTCAGGGACATTGAAGAGGTCAGTGAGGACATTTGAGCACACAAACCAGGAATGCTGTCTGGTCCATGGTTGACTAAGCATAGCCTTTCTCACAGCAGCTATGGTCAAACAGAACATCCGGTCGCTGGAGTGGGGTGGTCTTTCTCGTTCCCATGTCATAATGTCCCTCAAACAATGCGCATAAGGCATGCAGTGCATCTGTAAGGGAAGCATTACCATCACAGGCAAGTGGAGATGTCCTGGAAGTGGCCGTTCATTTTCTGAGCATGTACATGTTGCTGCTCTAACAGCACAGGACACGTTTGCCCATCATGTTTACAGCCTGACCTGAAGGCAGTGTCACAGGTTCTCAGCAGCACACGCACCTCCACAGTCATTCATGGCTTCTGCTTGAGGCAGTAACATCATCATACCACTTGCTGATGTAGCCAGTCATCAATGTCATGTACTTCTCCAGGTTGGTAGACCCACCATAGGTTGTTATCTCCCTAAACATGTCTCAGCCAGAGTGCTCAAGAACAGAGATGGCTCCTGGGAGAAAGATTTCCATCAGCTTCAGAATCTGACTAGCAGTCTGTGTGCTGGAGACAGTATAACAGAATTGTGGTCTAACAGAATTGTGGTCTGTGGTCAATAATGTGGGCTTAAAGTGATACATGCCAGTGATATCTGTTCAAACAAAGTCCAGCACATTCACCCCCTCAATGAAAAGCCCATATATTTAAGGAATTTAAGGGTAATAGATTGAAATCTCCAATGACAATAAACAGTCTGTCTGAGTATGAGTTTAGTGGCTCACTGATAGCTCCATAAATTTCAGCCACTAGGTGTGATGTGCACCGTGCAAAGTGGTGAATTCCTATAGTTAATAAATAAATAAATAATGGTCTGCGTCTAACAGCCATAAACTCCAGCAGCAATGGCCTGGGGTGACCTTTCACAAACTGTATCGTAAGAAGGGCCTGTAGTTGGCTGGGTCACCCTGGGTTCCTTTGTGACTTCACAGGCTGTTACACACCTTACTCTTTTAGTATTCTTTGTTGGTCAACCATTCCTGAGGAGGGTAACAATGGTCTTGAAGCTCCTCCATTTGTACACAATCTGTACGGCAGTGGATTGGTGAAGTCCAAACTCTATAAAAATTATTTTGTAACATTTTTAATTATGACAAGCCTTAACAGCTCTTTTCCTGAGATCCTCCGAATTCTCTTTTGTTCATGCCCTGGTACACTTCCGCTAGCGTGTTGTGACGATCAGATTTCAGGTACTACACACAATTTCACAGTGCATACTCTCTAAAGAAGGTATGAAAGAATCTAAAATGATCCAGAATTACTTAAAATCTGGACACAAACATTTAGACAAATCATCATGAACTCTTTTCGAACAATAGACAGATGAAACAAAATATAATAATTATTATTAACAACTAACAGTAATATAGTTTTAGCTTGTTTGGAGAAAGAAGGATGGTATCCCAAGAACACCATATACACAGGGTACTGGGGCATCACACACTGAAGACAATGTATCTGGACATATTAGAGGAAAATCTCAGTCTCAGTCTGATAATGTCTTACCATAGCATGTCATTATTGTCAACAACAACTTTGAAATAAAATACTTAGGGCTGGGCACATTAACGCATTATTCTTGTGTTAACGCATGTTTCACTTAACGCCGACAATTATTTTATTGCGTGTTAACACAGGTTTTTAAAATGTTTGGTGCTTTCCCTGAAGTAATGCGAGCGCTGTATGCGGACGCCTGACACCTTCGAAAACCAGCCGACACACATTGAGCGCTCCCATTACTTTTGTACTTATTTTCTGCACACATGGATTTGGAAGCCTGATCATTACACCAAACGAGAGTTTAACACTGCATTCAGATATATAGACTTCCATATGGAGTTGCTCCTCTTTGCAGCTGCTATAATGGTTCCGCTCTCCATGCTCTGGACTCAGAGAGGAGCTTGTTTTTCTATAACAAACTAGATAAAACATGAATACCCTGCAGTGGCAGATAGCTTTGGTTTTATATTTGATTTGATTAAATTAAGTTTAAGTTGACATTTACAAGAAACATTTTAAGCCTGGGTAACTGTGTTAAAGGGACACTGCTGTTAAAAAGCCAAATGTTACTGCACTTTTGTTCATATAGCAGTACTGCAAAAATAAGTACACTATATACTACTTAATTTTGTTTAGAATTGTGTGATTAATTGCGACAAAGAAAACCATATATAACCATATATATTCAAAAGGCATTATGTTTGCCCATATATGCTGCTTAACACTTTGACTCTTCTCAGCCTTTATTAATGTCATCCAGGGGCTTCTTCATTAAATTACAACAGAAAATGCACTGAAACAATATGTGCTGAGAGAGAAGACAGTCTTTAATATTAATATGCTTTTCTCCTAACCAACAGTCATGTCATTTATAATTTGAAAATCATTAGAGGACAGAGCCAAATCAGGAGTGTTTGAACAGAACATTATATTATTATTATTTAATTATTACCAGACTGTGCAGCAATTGTGCAATAGACATAGACATAGCAGTCATACAGTGATTTTGTTACAGGTTGCTTTACTGTTTATTAGTGTTTCTTCACTGTTTCTTTTAGTCCTGAACTATTAGTCTGAAATGTACTGCAAGTCGTGTGATCATTTACTCACCCTTTCCTCTTCCTCTCTCAGGTCTGGCATGGTACTGACACACAGAGTGACTGCTGTGATGGCCACAAACACCACGGACAGGCAGGCAAAGATCTTCCCTGGCAGGCCTGAGTGTGGGTTCTCCACCATGTCTCTGAGACTGTGCATGCACCCGGCTAGACAGGGCTCCTTTTGGCCGCCTCCTTCTTCTTCACAGGCCTGCGGCAACATAAGCTCAGTTTCATCTTCCTCCTGACGCAAACTCTCGCGCTGGTCTTCCTGCCTGAGCTGCAGCTTCCTCAGACAGCACCAGTCCAGACTGGCTTCCTTCACACCCCAGTACAGCAACTCATCTTGGAAGGACAGAGCACACATCTCTCGCAAAAGCCGCAGCTTTCCGGCTGCGAGAAATGTCACAATGCAGCGGAAGGCATTTGGGTTACGGTCAAAGAAGTACTCATTGCAGTGTGCATCATAGTCGTCACACAAATTCAGGATTTCCTCAGCATTGCTGCAGCTCCGAAGCTTCCCCAAACGTGTCAGTGGGAACTCTTCAAGCGTCGACCATGGGATGCTGTAACGGATGCCGCCTACATTAATAATGGCAGTGCTGTCAATCAAGAGCGTTTCATCCGTGATGGTGGTTCGACATTGGATCTCTTCCTCTTGCTGCAAAGGCCATTGCAATCGCCTAGCACGTTTGTAGAAGACGCCCTTCTTCGCTCCGGCCTCCACAGAGTTCTTTAAAGGGTTGAAGAGGAAGGTGGGGAACTGATGCTCAGTGTTGCCTGCGAGGAAGGCCACTTCTTGGTACATGTCTGGTCCCCCTCTGGCTCGAGCACACTCTCCACTGGATTAGAGGTCGGAGGTAACTAGGCCACCGCTCCACAATTTCTTCCGATTTCTGTGAAACAGCAGAAAAGACAAATTGCCATTGGAAATCTTGAACTGAACAGTTACATCCACATGTTGGATGTTTCAGTTAGTAATTTGATTTAGTAACTTAATTTTCTAACTGATGAGGTCCTGAACACTGACAGATCAAGCAGATCGATAGGGAAAAGATCCCAGTCACCAGACATGCAATGTTGTCCATAACGCTGAATCTTAAAAACTAACAAATTAAAGTGACTGTTAAGCAGTTCATGTTCTTTGATTTGCCAGTTCTCAAAACAACACCTAGAGTAGTTAATTTAATATATGTAAATGGATCAATGTCTCAAAAGGCAGTTGTTTTGCTGTTAAGGTCTTTTAAATGTTTATCATTCGCAGCAGTAGTTTGAGATTCTTTCACTGCATATGAGATAGTATGTGTGAGTGTGCCATGCTACTTTCCCACATTTTCTTATGTCATACACCACATGCCATAAGTTCGGGCCATCCCTCGATTTTTTTTACAAATATAAATAATGCGCAACTTTTTAAAAATTGTTATTACAAGATAATATGAGAAATACTTCGAACAAATGTAACTAACTGGTTTTCAATATTTTATAGCCTGTAGCACCACAATATTTAGCAGCAAAGGCTCAAACTATTGCTTTTGAGGAGGACAGGTCTATATTTCTTGCACAAACATTGTGATGGATTATGAAAAAAGAAAAGCATTAACGGGTATCAACAGGCATTCATCGTCACACAATTCTTTCTTGTTTATGTATAATTAGACATTTTATTCTTCAACAGGATAAACTATATCCAGTCCAAAGAAAAGCAAAAACATTTTGAGAATTATGTTATGACCTTCCCAGTCTCCAGATTTTATTCCTGTTAAGCTGGCATGGGACTTGCTGTATTGACACGGATGAAATGAGTGTCCAGCAAGCATAACTGCCTGCACACTTGCAAAGGTGCTGGAAGAAAAGTTATTTCCAAAAATTGCTTTAAAGGAAATCTGTGCTGCTGTGAGGAAAGGGGTAGTTATTTGATTAAACTCATACATGTGCTTTTGCATTCATTTTATTTCACTTACAGTATGTTCTTATATTGATAGTCAGTCAGAGTCACAAATAACGTCTAAAGCATGACCAAGCTGGGCAGGGACCCTCAGTGCTGTGCACTCAAAGGCTCTTTCTTCACATCATCAAATTCACCGATGACACAGCCAAGGCAGCAAACATGGAAGAAGTGCAATAACTAATGGACTGGTGCATAACCAACAACCTGTGTCTTAATGTAGACGAAACAAAAGAGACAGTTGTTGACGTCTTCTACCTCTGCAGATGTGTCACAGACTGGTATGGGAATTGCTCCACCTCAGACCACAAGACCCTACGGTGGATAGTGAGGGAAACTGAAAAAATCATTAGGGTCTCTCTCTTCTCTGTCAGGTACATCTACACCACACACTGCATCCACAACGTCACTTGCGTTGTGGATGACCCCACAGATCCATTCCACACCCTCTTCCCCTGCCTTTCCGTAGCATTTGGGCATTTAGTCCCAGGCTTCTTCCCAGGCCATCACATTCCTGTATCAAAACTGAATCATCAAAAGCTTCACACTCAAAACACATTCAATATCTGTTACCTGCTTCTAAACACAATGCATATACACATTTAAAGTGTTACACCATTAACTTACACCCCAAACATCACTCCTCAAAAACAAACTTCATGCATATACCATCTGGAGGTGTGTTGCTTCATTTCACTGTGGACTGTGTAAATGGCTGAAATAACAGTAAACACCTACTTAACTTGACATGAAACAGGTTAGTTGCAATGCTATAGACAAACATTCCAGGTTTTTTTATTTGAATCTACGAAACTGTGGTAGTGATGCACAATCTGTTTTAGGTCTACATATATTATGAGTTAATTTGCCATGTCATCATTTTTCCATTTTATTTTGTAATGCACAACATTTAAACAAACAACGATAATCATACAATAATTATATATTAGCACTGGGCTTAATGGTCTTTTGTTAATGTGTTTGTTTCTTTTCTCATTAAATGACAAAAATGCCATGTTGACCCTATAAAATAACTACACAAATGCAAGTAGTTTACTGAAAATAAACATTTAATGAACATTCTAATTAGAAATTTGTCCATTTAATTTGTTTGACAGATTATCCTGAACAGTGTTGAAGTGTTTAAGATTTTTAAATCACCTTTCACTGAACCTGAAAGGGTCAGAAGTATGGTTGTGTCCAAATGTGGTTTTCCACCAGGATTTTAAGATGAGCAATGTTTTTTCTCCTGCGTCCTCTTTGCAGAAGCAGATACATTTCTTGATTTGTTTGGAAAACGAGGCTTGCATATATGGTCAATGACTAAGCCTTTATTAGCCATGTAGATCCTTCTCCAGGCTTTAATCTAAGATAAAAAACTGCCTAGTAATACTTCTGACCAAAAAATGTGATTACTCCACACAAGTGGTGCCATTTTTATATGTTGAAAAGGTAAGTAAATGTAAGTAATAATGTGGATCTAACTTTTGTATAGTCCAGAATCACTCTCGCATTTGAACAGTACTATATAAACTTTGCCGACATTATTGCTTGGATTCCCTTGACATCCAGGTTGGTCCTAACCTTAAGATGAGGTATAAATAGGTGGCCCATGTGATGATGACTCTGCTTACAGTCGTGGTGTTGATGCCAAAGATGTCTGACATGACCTTCTCTTGAAAGCTGACTGCAACACAGCAGCAGCACATCTCATCCCGTGTGCCACTCTACATTTTGTACTTGGCTTCCTTTTCCATTGCATTGTATTTCCTCTGTGCCCTACTCCAGTTCGTTAACTTAGATGTGGTGAGGGGAACTGATTCCCTGAGCTGGGATTATAATTCTTTATCCTTGGCCTCCAGTTTCCTGAATCTTTCAGCAGCAGCAGCAACCAACTTACTCTTGTACAGAAAGTGTATTTACCAGATGAAGGGTGTCCCGTAGTTGTGGTCTGGTGTTTGTAGTACCTCATCCACTTCTTCCACAGAAGAACATTTATTAGCCTGCTAAACTCCATGTATGTCAACTCCAAGACGAGTACTAGCCCACTCAAAAGCTGACTCCAGAGACAACTGAGCTTTCCCTGAGGTGTTCCAAAAAAATCATCATCAGCACTGACCTTCAGTCTGCAGTTTTCTTTCGAAGCGCGCCAGCATGCTCTTATGGACTACATTAAAAGAATGCCATAGTCGAAGAATGACAAGTGAACGAGAGACTCAACACATAAAAAGCTTAGTTTTGATTTTGCGATTGATAAACTGTCACAGTTCAGATAAATGAAACAAATTAGTCCCAAGTTGTACAAAAGCTTACTTATGCATTGTTTATGAACCACACATCGTTGTTCTCGATAAACTGAAAGTAGATACATTGTACTCCTGGAAATAAGAAGTGTGAGAAGTTCTCAAAAGCTCTAAAAATGGTAAACTATTCATATACATTGTATTATTAGTGGACCTGTTGGTAATATGAAACAGAATCCAAACAAAAGATCAAACTGTATCTTCAAATACAGAATCTGGGGATACAAGAACAGCGTTTTTTGCTTCAACAGATTTAACATTAAAGCACGACATTCATTAAAGCTGATTAAACAAAAGGTGTAATACTGCTTGGACTAGCCAGAGGGAGGGGTAATGTCTGTATATTTGCTTGGAGCCTCTGCTCCTCTAAATGTCTGCGTACAAACATGAATGGCAGTGTTGCTGTGTTCGTGCTTTAATAAACTTCACTGCCATGCAAGAATCGACAGGAACACTCCTGAATGGCAGGTAATGCAGCATCAGGTATTTCCAGCAAGAAATCCTACAAGGGACACTTAAACATGAAGTTACAACTTTTTTACATGGTCTGTAACCTAAAAGGAGAAGTTTAGTGTGAAAGAGACCTTGGGTGTATTGAAACATGATAACGATTATGAACTTTAGCCCACCTTCATTGGCCCCCCTCATTCCGGAATACAGCGCTTTTACACAGCGCTTTGCCAACCACAAGGCTCTACTAGGCTGATTGGGGCATCACATAGCCAGTGCAGATAAATTGCTATTTTTACACCATTAAAAAGGTTTAAAGTAGCTCCACACTTCATTTCTAGAATTCAGAGGCCCCTGACATTTATAACGAGACATTGAGAACTTTGAAAGTGCACAGGTAGTTTATTAAAAAGACAGTTTATACAGACAGAACCTTCAGGGAATTTCCGACACGATATTAAGGCACGATAAGTCGACTGAAGAGCATGAATAAAACTGAGTAGTAAATCCTTATGAGCTAAGTTTATGCCACTTGTTGTATGATGCTCTTCATTCTCATGTAGACAGTCACCAGATTTTCTAGCTGAAATTCACGCTCTTCAGTTGACTTACAGTACCTGAGTACCAGCAAATTCCCTGAAGGTACTGTCTGTATAAACTGTCTTTTTAATAAACTACCTGTGCACTTTGCAATTTGTCGATGTCTTGTTTTAAAGGTCAGGGCCCTCAGAATTCTAGAAATAAAGTGTGGAGCTTCTTTAAGTCTTGTTAATGGTGTAAAAATAGTGACTTATCTGCACTGGCTCTGTGATGATCAGCCTAGTAGAGCCTTGGGGTTGGCATCAGCTAAAAGCGCTGTGTTTCGGAATGAGGGGGCAAATGAAGGTGGGGTACTCGACAAAAGTTCGTACTCGTTATCATGTTTCAATACACCCCAGGTCCATTTCACATAGAACTTCTCCTTTAACATTAAATATTTAAGCTGGAGAAATTTCGCGCCCAAAAAAAACATTTACGCTTCAGTTGCTATCATAAAAGATTGTCCTCATGAAAAGGTCAGCACAGACTGACTTTTTTTTCTTGGTGCTTCAGAGCAATAGTATCCAAATCTATTTAGAGATTTTTATAAGCAAATGCGTTTGTTTTTACGAGACCAACAAGAACATTATGATCACCATTTAAAAAGAATTCCTAATATATACCCTTCTTCCTAAACGATTCAGCCTAACTTATTGACTTAAATGAACTTTGCTGTTAACAATTAACAGCGCCGAACAGATGTACAGCAATTTTAGCACAGCAGCATCAAAAGTGGTTTAGGCTTTGTCTCCAGAGTGTGGAACATTATTTGTGCAAAGGAGTGTTTAAAGAGCAGCCTTCACAGCTCTCTTTCTGACTGAAATCTCCACAGAGCAACCTCTGAACAAAGCTGCAGGCTGTATATGAGTGTCAGAAAAGTACTGGACATGATATAAGAATCTTATATAAAAGATTTTTCTCTCATGTCCACCGCTTTATTGAGATATCTATCTCAATTTGCTCATATACAGCATGTAGCTGTGTTCAATATATATTCCAATACAATTATATATAAATAAATACAATCTGTATCTATAGTTTGAATGATTATGTATCTCACTTTGTTGTTCACAGTGTTTCTTGATGAAAAAACAAACAAATATTTAAAGCTGAAGAGCAGCTGTCATGCACAACTAGGCTGAACTGCTTATAGTCACCCCTCTGACCGCTCTTCAGAAGACTAAACACATCACCGTCGACTCCTTAAATGTAATTTTTCTAATGTATAACGATACAAATAAAACTGCACAGCTTTGCACGCATGAGCTAGTTTGTGTCTGTCAGAGTGCCTTGGCATCCGTCAGAGTTCAAACGCCTGCGCATCATAGGCTGGGTTTAAGAAGCGTTTTGCACTCTTCACACATTTTAAAGAGCATTAAGTGATGAACGGGGTATATAATTTGACCGGATTCGTTATGATGGAAGTTCAGACGACCACATCAGTGCAAGATGGAGTCAAAGCCCCTACATCTCCGGGTGGGTGAAAACAAGCACGGTTATACAACCGACTTACCCCTTTTGTTTGAAATAAATCCAGTCATGTAGTCTGCTCTTCCATTTTCAGCCCGGCAAATTATCTGTGCAATAAAAAAAATGGAAAAAGAGCTGGGGGCACACGTTTTTCAGTAACCGTGTGTCGGTCGAAATTACGCCAGGTATAAAATTTTACTGCACCGTCCCATCCGGCCAGTGCAAGTTTCACCGCGTCCTAAAGTTGAATTTCTGGATCGTCGCCTCAGTAAACGCGAGATCTGCCGGCCCACGAGTTTTAAGACAAAGAGTTTCTCTCTTTTTCTCCACGACCAGAACGTGTTGCATTGAATTCTCTCCACATCTGTGAAGGCTGTTTCACGAAGCTGTACACAGACAGTACAGCTGATCTGATAACTGGCGCTTCTCCCACTTCTCCCGCCCCTAATATCCCACCGCACCGCAGCACCGCACGCGCAAAGACGCGCAAAACGCTCCAGTCAAGTGGAAAACATACACAGAATAATTCATCTGAGAGAGAAAATCACAGTCATTACAATTTGTATTACAGTCACTACTTCACAGCTACAGTACTCTCGGAGTAATCATTTTAAATATACTAAGAGACCGTGTGAATACAGCTGTTTCCATATTAATAGTAATAGTAATAGTAAGAAACTCCATAAAGGTTAATTAACTCACTGAAGCATCAGTTTAGATTAATGCATTACAGAAATGGCTCAGTAGTGCATACTGTTCCATAATAAGGCATTTTTGTCATTTTCTTATTAATGTAAATGTCCTGAGCTTCACTCTCTGAATTTGTATAGGGGCGGGTGTTCGGGGAGATCGCAGGACCACTAGGGGGCGACAAAGTGGCTGTTTCTGGTGGTGTACACTGGTCTTAGAGCAATGGTCAGGCTGGTGGAAATGCAGTGTTTTTCTTTCTAGTACAATTGAAGACTTGGACACACACAGACACGCACACACATTTTCAAAGATACAAAGACAGGCTTACATGGGCACACCCACTGAGGCTAATAGGCAAACACACACACACACACACACATCATTCATTCATTTTCTGTAACCGCTTATTCCACACTAGAGTCATGGGTATCTGGAGCATATACCAGGCCCCGCAGGCACAAGGCGGGGACACACACTGGGTGAGGTGCCAGCCCACTGCAGCGTGCACACACACACACACACACACACACACACACACACACACAGACGTAGACACACACCCACACATACACATCCTTTACTCACACACTCGCATCATGGCCAGTTTAGAATCCCCAGTTTACCTTACACATGTCTTTGTAGAAACTAAAGACCGCAGAGGAAACGCACTCCACCATGAGGAGAACATGGAAGGTCCACACACGCAAAGCCAGGACCAGGATCCGAAACCCCCAACCTTAGAGCCACACACACACGTATATGCACATCCCAAAATGTAAACATATTTCCAAATGGTCATCAAAAACATATTCCAAATGGTCATCCAAACTCTGTTTGGATTTTAGAAAGAAATATGATTACAGCTTGCTTAATGTTCCCCTTTAATGTTAAGTACATTTTCATCTTTGTGAACATTAGCAAAATGTATTATTTTCCTAAATATTTGTATTTAACGGGTTTGACACAGTGCGAACAGGGTTGACATTTATGGGTTATATTTCATTTACCTATGTGTTTATTATGGAGTTTTCAAATATTTTGAAAAGTATCTATGCTTTGGAATGTGCCTCTGAAATGTCTGTGAGACTGCAATATTGTTTGAATAAAATAAAGAGAAAACTAAAGGCTAGTACTGAATAATGAAAAAAATGCAAATGTACAGAATAGACTTAAGAACTGTAAAGTGCAGTGTGCTGGTTACTGTTAATGTATATAGATAAAACATAACAGACTGCGTGATGTAGCGAGCACAGTTGTGCACAATTTAATGAATGATTTGAAGTTGTGATGGCACTTCTTATTTAAAGAGCCTGAGCATAGAAGCTCCTCCTGAGCTTCTCTCTTCTGGCCATGATACTCCTAAAGCAGATACCTTATTTCAGCACTTCAAACAGTTACTGGGGTGAGACAAGTCTTTGATGATCCTGGATGCTCTGATGATCCTGCAACTCTTAGTATAAATGTCCTGCAGAGACGGTAGATCTGATCTAGTGCACTATTCTGGGTCTTTCTCTGTAGTCCCTCAGTGTCCTGTTGTTTCCAAACCAGGGGGTGATGTTCTGAGTCATAAAACGTTCAACAGCACCAGAGTAAAAAGTTATTATGATCACTGGAGAGACCCAAAACATCCTCAGCTCAACTCAGTCTCTGATGGTAGAGACGTTTTGGACTGGGCTTGAATGTATTCAGTCCATTTCATATCCTCAAAGATGTGAACACCCAGATATTTGAAGCTGTTCACCGCCTCCACTGCAGTTCTGTTGGGGAGTGTAGGACTGCTTCTGTCTCCTCCACTTTAAGCTCCTTGGTTTTGCTGACACTCAGTTTGAGGCAGTTCTCTTGACACCATAATGTCAAGGTCTCCATCATCTTCATGTCTCATTGTTGGAGATTAGGCTCAGCTTTACTAAGTTGTCAGCAAATTTGACAATGGAGTCAGAGCTACGTCTGGCCACACAGTTATGAGTGTAGAGCTGTGGTCTACGAGGAAGTGGAAAACCCAGGAACACAGACAACTGTTCAGTACCAGATCATCTAGCTCGGTGTACAGTCTTTGGGTGACTATTGTATTGAAAGTTCAACTGTAGTTAGTGAACATCAGTCTCATATAGTTCCTATGTTTCTTTTCCAAGTGGCTGAGGGTGGTGTGCATGTCATGGGACTATCAGGCATGAGGGCTTATTGTTATTTGGTACCAAGACAGTAGAGGATCCTTTAAAGCATGTGGGGACCACAGACTCAACTAGGGACTTGTTGAAAATGAAGGTGAAGTCCGGTCAGCTGCACAGTATAGCAGGCGCCAAGACATGCCAGCACTTTTCTGATGTTGACCCACTGCAGCATCCTGCCCACGTCATGTTCTGTAATGTCGCCACACTCCGTTAGCAGGCTAAAGCTGTTATTAGCAGCATGGCAGGTGTTAGCATGATTAGCCTCAAAATGGAAACAGATTTGATGGTCTCAGTGTAGTCTGTGCCACATTTGGAATGTGTCTTCCTGGTGGAGGCATTCACTGCCTCTCAGACAGTTCCATCCATGGTTTGCAAAACTGCTTGCTGTTGCCATGGACATGTTGTTAGCAACTCTGCTAACAAAGCTAACAACCACATCTGTGCATGACTGGAACATGTCCCAGTCTACATCATCAAGGACGTACTGGAATGTGCTTGAATGGCATGTAACAGTGGTGAAGTGTGACGTGCTGGTAAAACATTGCTGGACATGCTGGTAAAACAATAATTTGCCCGAGGTTCACTTAATAAAGTACTCCTGCACTGCATTTGGGTATTTGTTTTGAGTTGCACTAAGCACAATGTTGTTTTCAGGCAAAGCCGAACCTGTGTCTGCAAATGCCCAGTATGCCTGATGGACAGTCCAGCCCTGACTGAGTAATCAGTAAAGTAAAGTGGTCCCTTATAGTCACACATGCAGTGTGAACAATGCAAAATTCGTGATACAGCTTATTCATCTAGTTGAGCAGGGGGCAGCCACCAGCATGGCACCTGGGGTGCGGAGTGTGGAGACAGTACCCTGCTTAAGGATGCCTCAGTGGTGCCACTAGCAGTCCTGGGACTCAAACACGCAACCCTCTGATTGCAGGGGCAACTCCTTACCCATTAGGCCACTAGCAGCACACACTACACTAGTTTTGGCTAAATTAATAAAATGCTTTTTGTAATTTGGGTGCATTTGGTGTGCAACAGTGTTTAGGTAAGTGGTACATGTTAAAGTATCATCTACATGAACTTTGTTCAGAGCATCACACTGGCTCTGCGGGTTTACCTTGTTCCCATAAGTGCATCCTAGTGTCACTTCTCCCCAGGCAAACACACGCACCTGATCACCATGATGAAAAATTCATCAGGCCAAGCTACCTCCTTCTCCGTGGTGCAGCTCTGATGTTCACATGCCCACTGTAGACATTATTTCTGCGGTACACAGGGTCAGAAGATATACTGTGTCTCTACAGTCACATAAACATGAAAAACAGGCCAGTATATCTCAATTCTAACTCACTTCTGTCATGAATGATGTGTGTCATTAATTAAAGAAATCAGTCTCAGTAGTGTAATCAAATCACAAACATTACAATATTTAATTTCTAACTAAAGAAGGTAAAATAAATATTAGTATTTGAGTTCAAAATGTTAACAAATGTGAATGTCAACTTTTGATATAGATTTTGGCTTCAGGATAAGAATGAAATCAAGACAACTTGGTAAAAGTATGGAACATTTATTAACAATATGTGTCTAAAACACAGATCAATAAGACAAAGTAATTCACTGTGCATGTATAAGATAGCGTGCGCAAAAAAGTGAGGAAGAGAAAGAGCATGTGTTTGGTTCATGGCCAGAAGAGTTTCTTTTCCTGTTTATATGTAGAAAAGTAGGGGGAAATAGTACAAGTTAAAGACGGTGCCTTGCGTGTGGAATGTGATATAAATTATTTAAAAAAAGTCATTAGAAGTTCAGTCCGCCGTCTTCAAAAGTGTTCTGTGGAAGTTTGGGGGAAAAATTTGGAGTGCAAATTTTGTTTTCATCCAGTTGCTCATGGGAATTTGTCTGCTCTGTCAAAGTCTAGGCATGGTGTCTGCTGCAATTTTAATGAAGGTCTTGGTTGCATAAATGCCTGTTTTACTTTGTTGATGTCTTGTTGCAATCTGATGTCAAAGGTAAATTACTACAATTTAAGCAAGGTTAATCTTACGTGAGTTCTTAGTCCTCTTCCAGACAAATGATTGTGGCCTCCCTTTACTGGCAAACACTGCAGAGAAAGAGAATGTGTGGGTTGGCTGGCTATTACCTTTAAAACAGATTCTGCCCCCACTCCAACGAGAGCAGACCCCAATGCTTGCCTTATGCATTTCAGGTGTCGTTGCCACCTGCTGGACACCATGGGTACCTACAAAATGACGTTCTGTGAAGCTGGACGTTCGAATCCAGCTTCACAGAAATGTAAGCTACTTTTGCTAATGGTTACACTGTTCTTAGGTCCACCAACATATTCTGAGGAGAAATTTATCACCACCCAGGCTGCAATGTGTTTCAATTGACCGAACAAGAAAACCAGACATCTCAGTCAGTTTAAAATTTAGGACTACACAAAGATTTAAGAGTTGGGTTACACTATTATCCCTTTCATTGTCCACATCAATGGCTCCCTAACAACAAGTCTCCAGCACTGAAGCATCTCTTCAGCACTACTTTGAGAGGAAGCCTGAAATGGGAGACTGCTTCCTCAGCTTCATGGAGAAGATGTTTAAGAATGTTTAGTTAACGCCTCCTTTTAGTGAGGATGAAGAACGATAATATTTGCCAACATTGAATGTGTACCATCCAAAGAAATCTAAGTAAAGTACTGTATCTTGTCCCCAATACAATAGTGTATCACTCAGCAATGTGCTGGTAATCAGTAGAACAATCCTTGGGGTACTAATTCACTTCAGATTAGATGCAATTGCCTTTACAGCAGAGAACACACAAACCAAATGATGGAGAAGAGTGTTGCCCTTCATAAGTAAGGGAATGACTATAAATATTAGTTGGTAGCCTGGTGGTTAGCACATATGTCCTGCGATCAGGAAATCTATTGCAAATCTCACTATTGTAATCTATACCATTGTAGCAGTTCAACTTAAAAATGTATGTAATCAAATCAAATATAAAACCAATTCTATTTGCCACTGCAGGGCATTCACATTTTAACTAGCCTGTTAAAACAGAAAATAGGGACCAACTCCATATGAAAGTCTATGTATCTGAATGCAGTGTTATTAAATTCACATTTGGAGCAATGATCAGGCATTTTATATGGACAAAAGTAAGTAAGGGAGCTCTGTACTTGTCAGCTGGTTTTCGTGGGGGTTAGGTGTCCATATATTTGGCCATATTGTAGCGAGTGGCACTCCCATTAGGCTTTCGGTTGGGGGGTGGGTGGCCAGTTTTTGTTTTTGTAATGTTAGAGGGGGCAGTGTTAGAGGGGGTAGCTTGTGTTAGCAGCAGTAGGGATGTATTATGTGTTAAATATGTGTTTGTGTTGTTTTGTAGTTAGTTTGAGTTCTTCTCACCAGTCACCCTCCTCCAGAACGTTTATATTCCCAAGACTGCTGTCTTATTTTACATACAGTGAGGGTAATAGATCAGTGTTGGTGAATTACAAGAAAACGTTCAATCTTGATGGGGTTAAATCTTGATGGGTTAAATCTTGATGGGTTTGGTGTTAACCAAAATAACCCTTTCCCAGTTATATTTAACATAGTTTCTGTGATGCCGTGGGTTTGTTTTTCCTGGAAACTTTGTTAGGGTACAAAAGAGGGTAGGGTACATGACATTTGAATTCAAAATCTGGCTGCCTCTCAGAAGAAATGCGAACTCCATCAGTACACTGATCCAAAGCATATGTCCAAATCAACACAAAAATCCTTATCTGACCAAATAATTAGGTCTTTGCTATGGCTATCTCAGTACAAGAGGAAGTCTTTGGTCAACAGATCAAATGTATCCACACACACAAGAACAGTAGTCCTGTTCTGGATGTCTTCATTGATGCTCACAGCCTTCTGAGAGTCTGAGGCCATCTCGGCCGTTTGAGTGTTGAGAAGACAAAGATCCTTTGATTATTCTGGCAAAGATCAAATTGCAGCTCTGCTTATCAGACAGCAGATCCACCCTCAAGGTCATCACTTTTCCAAAGGGGCTGTTCTTTCAGAATAGAGTTTGTACAGTTCACAGGAAGAGAGAAATATGCAGCATTATCCACCAGTGCATAACTTGCAGAAGGCTTAGAGCATCCAAAAAGTAGCCAGCCTTCCAACAGATCATCTTTCAACAGAGCCTCACCTTACAAACATTAACAGTAAATGGTGGGCTGCATTTTTTATGTGTATGAGTGTAAAACACATTCTAATCAAGGTTACAGAACTCCATGTAAATTCCAGCTTCTTTATGGGTTTTCTAGATGTACAAGACACATCTAGAAAAGGGTTCGAACCATAACACTAACTTCATTGGTAACTGTAAGTACTATCAAAGTACTGAAAGCACAACTGTGAAGACTTACCTGACAGGCCATGGTTGCTTTTGGATGTTTAATCCTCCGTATGCTTCCCTTTTGGGAAAGAATGATTAGTCTTGCAAGAAGAACTCTGGGCTTCTGGTATTTTAGCTGAAAAGCTGAAAAACAAACTTGCTCGTGAGGTGCTGGTGACCTTTATGGCAGAAGCAGCAAGCATCATCAGTGCCAGGCCACGTATTGCAATGACAGCTGACACCAATGATTACTCTATACTCACCCCAGCCACTCTATTCACACAAAAGGTGAACGTTTTACCTGCTTCTGCAGGTAAGTTTGGAGTTCAGCACCTGTCCAGCACTTTCTCTGACACTTTCCCAGCACTACAGACACACAAGCAGTGTCAGTCCATGTCAGGCCAGGAAGTGTGTTCTTCTTAATAACAGCAAAATGTCAACAAATGAATGGCATCTTGGACTGGTAGTCAGACTTTCCCTAGCAAAGACACCAGGTTGAGGTAAAAGGCATTAAACCAGGAGGGTCCTCTCTGTTGCAAAGTATTTCTCCCCCCAGATGTCCATGAAGTTTAATAGATTTAGCAAGTTCCCTGTAATCGTGCCAGATAAGGAAAGCTGTATGTTAGAAGACTCCTCTTTTTTTTCAGCTATTTTCAAATTCAGATTTTTTCACAGAAAGTTGTCATTTTACCACTAGTCAGGTAATAAGTGTCCATGCCACAGAGAGCTACAGTTTCATTGTATCTGAGCTGATCCATCTGCATACATCCTATGCCTTTGGTAGCAATGCAGGTATGCACTGACTCGTCAACAATATTAGATCATTATTCAGGTAAATCATTATGTTCTGGAGGTTAGAAATCTACCAAGCTACTATGCTAATGGTTACATTTTTTCTAGAACATTGGAAATTAATTTTAGGGAACATACAATGAATAAATAAACTAATAATTGACTACATGTTGAAATATAATGCCTCATGTCTTGTCTGCATTTTGAAACTTCGTTATAAACTTTCTTTATTTAGATTTTTTTTAACTTTATAATACATTGTTCTTTGTAATCATTACATAAGCAGTTTCCTGCGGGGTCAATAAAATGTTCTGATTCTAAATCTGATGCATTACATTTTAAATATACAATATAAACATACAACCTGTAGCAGCGAAAATGAAATTATTTAATTCATTTTAAGACTGAGTTGGGATATGGAAATCTGTCATTTGTGAACACACCACAGCACTGTCTTGACTGACAAAACACAAGTCCATGAGTCTTTGTAAGCATGAATTTGCTGGCATTACTACTGCAAAGAAACATACTAGTGTGGAATTAAATTAGCATTTTTTACACTATTTTACACATTTACATATATTTACATTACATATATTTAATCTAACCATATACGTTACTCATGTACAACTGAGTGTATTGGAATATTGTCCTCTTTAATGAGTTATTAACACTTTAGGTTGAATAAGAACAATGACAGGCTGAAGCAATTTGGCCAAGAGGTCTAAGATAAGGAAAGGGAGGAGAGCAGGGCCTACTAGCAAGTGCAAAATAGCTTTGTATTCTAGAAATAAACTAAAAATTAAGGGGACATGTAATGGCTAATATATATTTATAGATATATTAATGCACGTATATTTGTACACATGTGTCAACAGGTGTGCTCCCTTTTGACGATTTGGAGGAATGTTTTGACTTATCTCTAACTGATCAGATGTCCATTTCTGGTAATAAAATGTAAATAAATCATAAAATGTGAACATGACTAATTACACCAGTCCCCAGACAGTTTTTTTGTAATCCTAAGCAATGAACAATTATTACCCTGGACTTGAGTATATTAGTATATTATGTAAAGTTCTCTAACTTTTGGTGTGACCAGCAATAAAAGAAATGGACAATTCTAAGGACTGTAGCTTGTCTACAATGCCACTGGTTGCCCCTGTTTCCCACCTACAATATGCAAAACTAGTTAGGAGCCCTTTGTACTTGGCCGTTTGAATACACTGTCGCTTCTCATGGGTTTTTACATAGAAAATGTGAAGGCAGCTGAGAAATAGGTGGCATTGTGCAAACACCTCAGCCTTTAACCCCTGCTAAACAAGACGCTTTGTGAAAAGTACA
>JBBJLR010123734.1:0-5000 GCA_037577145.1 Brachypetersius gabonensis | reverse complement strand
AGCACTGCAAAAATGTTCAGTTTCTCAGGTTTTATCTTTTATAGAAGAAAGTATTGAACTGAATAGCTTAGCCTTAGTTTTTAAGAACTGCTGACAAAAATTTATTGAATAATTCAAAGAAAACATATCTCTGGTTGGCTCTTAAAATGACAATAATTACCTTTGACAAACTTCTAGTAGTGTTTCTCACTTCTCACTGGTCACATTGTGAGAAGAAATTGTCGATTACAGGAGTGTTTTTATCCTTTTCCTCATTCCTCAGTACTGATTACTGATTCATGTGATCAGTACTCAGTACCTCATAAAGCAGAATGCCCTCATTTTGAAGAAATTTAACAGACACTGGCATGGAATGGTTGTCACACTCATAGAGATGCTGATTAAAAAAAGAAATTGCAGTGGTCTCTTGTTTTTTCCAGAGCTGTATATATCAACCACAACATTAAAATCCTTGAGAGGTTAGGCTGCAAAAGGAAAATTGGGCAAGAGAAAGGATATGAGTGACAAGGACCAAACTGTGATGACATCTCAAAGGCATCTCCAAAACAACATCTTGTGGAATGTTTCCAGTAGGTAGTGGTTAGTACCTACCGAAAGGAAGGACAACCGATGAACTGGTGACAGGGTTATGGGCACCCGAGGCTCAATGATGCATGAGTGGAGTGAAGGCAACTCTATCTGGTCTCTTCCTACAGTAGAGCTGATCATGCTGGTCATGCAGGACACACAGAGCCTCACAGTTTGCCACATATGAGGCTGCATGAAGGGCCTACAATGGGCACGTGGCAACTTCAGAACTTAATTATATAGCAATGGAAAAAGGTGGCACACCTAATAACGATAACATTTGTTAAAGACAATGATTCTTGCACTGTGCATGACTGTACTTTCACACTTTGTCTTATTTGGAATCATGTTTGCATACAAGAAGATTTTTATTTGTGAAATGGAACACTTTTAACATGATAGTGAAGTGAAAGTAGCCATTCTGTCACAAATGCACACACCAACTGAACCAAGCCTTACTGTTCCAAGTAGGACAGAATACAATACACGAAGCCATGCCTGATTACAGTGTGCAGCAACCACACAAGATACGCCCCCATCTGCTGCTGATGACAATAAAGTTACCAAAAACCTTAAACAATATATACTTCAGTCAATACTGAAATTCTGATCCTCAAAATACACACACACAAGCATCTGTTTTTCTGCAAAGCCGGAATTCCACAGACCTCTGTGTTTTGGGGGGCTGCTTATTTCATCCCTGAGACAAGAGATGCCACAGCCTCCATAAAACACCCAGATACTTTAAACAAAGGAACCTCGCGCCCTCCCTCAAATCTCAGCGGTGTCAAAGGATCAAATCTGTATTGTCCCCACATGGGCAATAACCAAACCAAAGGGCCAGACTTTTGGTCTCCTGAAGAATCCAAAGCAATAAACATGGTATCTTATCAAGATTCCCTGCCAGACGCACACACACACACACACACCCCCAGATGGACTGAAGGTTCATTGACACAAGATAACCAGATACATTTTTGTGTTTATTACATGCTTCCAAAATTTACTAGAATTTGTAAACAGGTTTTCTTTGATAAACCGTCCTGTGTAAACCAAGTGGTAATCCTTTTTCATTTTAAATAGCAAAACCTATATGTCATGTCTGATCAAAATAATGTCTAAGTTTATTTTTCTTTAAAGTTGAATAGTCATGTTTGATTTCAAATTAATCCACAAAAAGTGATGAAAATGATCGTAAGGTCCTTTCAATTTAGAAACATATACTTAGCAATATAAATGGTGAAAGAACGGTCACTGATCTTTAGCAAAGTCATAAATCATCCGTTCAGCCATGTGGTCTCATTGAGAACAAAGAGGATTGCTATTGACTCTTAACTCAAAATGTAAAGATCTAAGCTTTTGGGGATTTCATAGAAGTTGATTACTAAAGAAGAATAGTAACAACTTGATATTCAGGCATTTTTAAGTTTGGTTTGAATAATTGTGGTTGCAATTAAGACTGTGTATGTAAACTAAGCCATATTCTGTGAAAAGCTTGAGGAAAAGTGTGGCGTACTTGGTGTCAAAATGGCCGTGCATTTACCACGGGAACAAATGTTCAAGTTTCAATATCAAGTTATTAACGGTACAAGAGTTATGAACTTTATTTCTGCCAATGAGAAGTTTCATACTTTAGAGACATAAAGGGACTCCTTCCTTCCAGCCTCAGGCCTTTGTGACTGATCTGGCCTTGTCATTGGACAACCTATGAAACGCGGGGGTCTCCCCCCTCTCAAGCACTGAGAATATAAGCCACTCAGATGGACAGAGAAATTGAGCAGGGGCTGAGCAAGGACTTGGCTAAACTTGAGCAGTGGGAGTGAGAGCAAGGGCTAAGCAAGACCGGAGCTGGGGACTGAGCCGTGGGGACCAGCAGAAGAGCTGAGCAGAACCAGACCAGAGCACCTGAAGTCCAGACTTCACGATCAGCCATCCGCCCCCTTTTCTTCATTCACCTCTGAAGGACGCTCCCCCCTTGCTTCATCCACCTCTGAACTGCAACCATCTTCAGTTTCAAGGCAGCGTCAAAACTTCTGAACAACTTCTTCAACTCTTCTCTTCCAGTGAACAGTGAATAAGTATAAAGTCTCCTTAATTTGATATCTGGTGCTAAGGACAAACTTGGGGTGCTAACTTTTGTTAATTACTGAGTTGTGTTGTTTCTTGAAGCTCGCTGTTCCAGAATTTTCAATAACTTTCAATACCAATATCATCATTCATTTCATCTAATTCATTTTCAGTTTATGTTGTGTGTTTTATGTTGTCCCGTGTAGAATAAATGTTGTCTTAAAAGTGTGATCAGTATTTCAGCTTCTTGTCAGAAAAGTGAAGTCACTTCTTCGCTAAGATAACGTGACTGTGCTCTTAAAATTAATAATAACTAAATTGATCCCTAATTCCCCTATTTCAAGCAAAACTCTTTTTAACTGCGCAATTAAGAAGAGCTTTCTAAGGTCAATTGCTGTATCCCACCTGAACTAGTTTGCTGGACGAACAGTTCATGCTGATACTTAATAAACCCTGTTTGAGATAATACATTTATTAATAAATAATAAAATGATCCTTGATTATTAACCGATCAAGTGATTATTAAACATGAATTACTAAATTAATCAGCCTTCTCTGATTCTGGTGGAGAATTTAAATTGAGCTGAAACTTTTCCTTACAAAATTAAATGAAGTACAATTTGTATTCCAAATCTTAAAGTGTTCCTACAATACTTACTAGAGGTGGTCTTTAGTATGCCTGTTCTCTCCCAAAAAACTTGTTCTAGTGCTTGATTTAAAAAAGAAAATGCATAAGCAAGTTTCTTATTATTAGCTGGTATTGATGTTGGAAAAGGAAATGTAAAATTGCTAAGACATTAATGGGCAGCTGCACATACCTAAAAGGTCTAGTCTAAATATAACATCTCTGCCAGACTGTATCTCATACATCTGTGTAGTTAGGGGATTTTTTTTTTGATGGACATGATGATTTGTCTGGATCATTTTTTACTTACACAGCTACCATCCTGATAGTTTTATCCACTGTTGCCACATTCATCAAGTCCATTTTAACACAGCAGTCATATTTGCTCATTTAAGTTCAAAATAGAGCTGGGCACATTAAAGCATTATTATTGCGTTAACGCATTATTTACTAAATTAACTAAGTTAACGCAGGTATTCATTTTATTTTGAAAGTCTGTTGTTTTTTTGTGCTCGTGCATTCACAGCACACAGCTCTATGTCTCGGTTGGTTTTTGCGAGGGTCAGGCATCACATTACTTTTGTCCATATTATGTGTACAAAGGTATTGGGACGACTGACCATTACACCAACAGGGACTTTAATGACACTGTATTCAGATACATAGACTTTCATATGGACTTGGTCCCCCTTTGCAGCTGCTATAATGGTTCCATTCCCTGTGTTCCAGAACTATTCATCCAACATCAGTACTTACTGCTGTCGCTGAACACGATCAAATCCTCACAGCAATGTTCATTCCATAGTGTCAAGTCTTCGCAGAAGAGTAGTGCAAAGAGGGGACATATTCCCCATGATATTCTTGACTTCAGAAAAAAACTTATGTCTATTCTTATCTTATTCTTATGATGGACAATACAAGTTCCCACAAGTCAACACACACTATATGGACAAAAGTAATGGGATGCCTGAACACTACACCAACAGGGACTTTAATGATACTGGATTCAGAAAAGTAGGTTGTGATATGTAGTTGTTCCCCTTGCAACTGCTATAATGGTTCCGCTCCCCATGCTCTGACCTAAGGGTAACTTAGCAGTTTTTCTATAGCAAACTAGATCAAATGTGAATGCCCTGAAGTGGCAAATAGCTTTGGTTTTATGTTTGATTTGATTACATTAATGTTTAAGATTATATAATAGATACGAAATATTTGAACTGCAGCTGTGTAACTGCATTAAAGGGATTACTGCTGTTAAAAAGCTCCTCATTTGTTTAAATATTTTAATCATTTCCCAGCATTAGTTTAAAAGGTAAAGGCTTTTAGAATGAACATTTGGATTGCTCACTTAAATTACTGCGCAACCCCATTGAGTTACAGGCCAGTACGAAAAAAAAAGTCATAGAAAACTGTTATGTCATGTCATATTTAAACCACTAAGTGTGTTTTTGTATTGTTAAGACTCTTTTGGTTTGGCACCACTGGAACCATTGTACAGCTGGGTCCAAATGGGTGGCTTTCCTTAAACTTATAAACAGTAAAATATTATCTGGTAGGTTTTACTCTGCCTCTATTTCTTCTCACACAAAGGTCATTTATGACAGGATGACATGAATACTTACTGACTCAGAAGACCTAGTAGCAGGAGATGTCTGGATCATGAGGAGAAAACACACACACACACACACACACACACACACACACACACACACACACACACACACACACACACACACACACA
>JBBJLR010123727.1:0-18701 GCA_037577145.1 Brachypetersius gabonensis | reverse complement strand
ATGTGACAGTTTATTTACAAAACAAAGAGAACTCAAGTTCAACACAAAGCACTTTCAACTCAGAGGTGCCAGTTCTTGGAGGAGTCTCCGTAAAGAGGGGCAGACCCAGCTCGTGACCAGCAGCGGAGTCAGAAGAACGTCAGGGGTTGAGACCCCCTCAAAGACAGCCTTCACCTGGAACACTCAGAGCAGGCTCTCCTAGCCCACTGTCCCCACTCTGAATAGCCACTGGTTCTCAACTGCTCTGTAACATTTGGGCTCCTCTTCTCCGTACCACTCACGGATAGAGACACGTTCCACTCGCTCGCCTTTCAGCTCTCAGGTCCTTCTCAGCTTGGTGTGAAGCTTTCAGTCCTTCTTGTCCAAGTGGCTTTTCTAGAGGAAAAGAACTCAGCGCACAGTCCTCTCTCGCTCACACCTGACTCTCACAACACAGCATAAACCACAGGAGAATCTGTTTACACAGTCCTTCTGCCTTGACCTGACTTGGTATATATTTCCTACGGTGAACCGTCACCGGACCCTTCAGCACTCTACCAGAGCCCCAAGAAGCTTGGTAAGCTCCTTGGGTTAGATGTTGCTTGTCAGTGACCACGCACTGTGACTCTGGTTCGACCGGACTTTAACCGGTCTCTCCACCAATCACAGTGCGCCACACACACAGCTCCTAATGAGCACAGCTGAGGAGGCTCAAGCACTCACGCTGCTCCTGCCTGAGCTCTAAGCCCGGAGTACTTTAAACTGGAGCACCTGTGTGTAATCACCAGGTGCCTCCTGCTGATCACACACAAACACCCAGACACGTGGCTTCACTCATAAAGGCTGCCTCTAACGGCAGCCACCCTGAACTAAACTAAACCGTGAACATTAACATTAACTGAACTAAAAGGCTGCCTCTAACGGCAGCGACCCTGTGACAAACCCCACACCTGTGGAACGTGCACCCCACAAACACACCCTTACTAAACGGCTGCCTTTAATGGCAGCCACCCTGAGATGTTACACTCGGGCCCTATTTTTCTTCACAGCTTGTAACATCTACAATGGTAGCGTTGTAAAAAAAATAAATTTCCGACCAAAACCTTTTCACGATTTTATCGTAAAACATGTTTCAGGCATCCAGCAGTACATTCAGAAGCGTTTCATGAAATAACTTTCTCAGAAGTCTGGTTTCTATCACCACCGGTTCACACTGGTGCACATTTTTGTCTTGGTTATCTAAAATGTGTATGTCTTGTGTCTATGCCACGATTGTGTAAAAAAAAAATAGATGCTTTCTAAGGCTTTCTGGGTTTCTAATCCTTTCGAATGCACACCTGCACTAATAACATTCCTGACCTTACATTCTGAATGCTGGTGTGTTGATTGTGAGAGATGCTGTTAATTACAGATAGAGAATGGAAAAATAATTATGTCAGTGCTTTACTAAGGCGTAATACAGTGTAGCGATACCTCCAGAGGCCAAAACATCATTATGATTGTGTGTATGGACACGTCTAGGTGGTTGTCACGCAGGCAGATACTTTAGGTGGGAATTTAATTAATTAGATGTACGTGAGAAGCCTGGTGCATGCCAGCAATTACATTTTTGTGCATGCCACCCCTTTCAACTTCTCTCGTGACCTGTATTTGATACTGTCTGGTATTTGTTCTCTCTTCTGTGTAGGTCTGGAAACAGCCACCACATGTTAGGAGATACTGCGTCTCGCTACAGAATGATTAACAGACTTGCAACATACACTGTGTGCCTTATGTACATAACCTATAGTTTGGTTCATCTGCTTGTGGAGAGCTGACTGGCCTATAGTGAACTCTTCAGCCATAGAGGCCAGTGACTTAGCGTCCACTGCAGTCTGTTTTCAGAATACATGTGACGTTGTTTTATGTTGCATCAAAATGTCCTTATTTATTCAGCTTTCTTCTGTGACGATCAGGACAAGGGTACATTTTATTCCAGCCAGCCTAGGAGGCTTTGCCCAGGTCCAGGCAAGCCACAGTTAGCGTGAACAAATGAGCCAACTTAAGTAAAGCAGTGTGCCAGATTTAATCTCGGTGATGCCATTAAGTAGAAACCAGATCAGCCATCCACATGTGTTACACACAGGAGCACAGTGAATTTCACTGCATCTGATAGGGGGTCCCTAAAAGTGGTTATAAACAGCTGTGTGAGAGATCAAAAGGCTGAAAGGGCTGTTGGCTGTTGTTTATTTCTTGGTGATATTGGTGAATGAAGCACATGATGAACATTTCAGTTTTTTGTCAACCTTTGCAAAGATGCAATTAAGAAAATATCCAGATGAGCTAAATGTATTAGTTGTGAAAAGGGGATGTTTTCAGGGGTATTGAAGATTCTGGTTAGGGCTGCATAATATCAAGAAAATAATATATAACCCTAACAATGTTGCCACGTATCGTAATATACCATAAAATATATTGAAAACATATTGTGAACTGCATTGTTATAGAGTAATAGAATAAAATAGTAGAAGAATATAATTTCTTCTACCATATAAATGAAACTTCTTTTATTCTTTGATTACTATTAGTTGTTCAATTTTCATTGAACACTTGGGCTCCCTTAAGCTCCTGGGCACTTCTCAAGGACCCACAGTCAGAGTTGAAGCCCCAGCATAGTTCCATCTCTGAGTATGAATGTCACATCCAGCTGCTTTCCTCTCTTTGTTGTTGGAGTTGGTCATTGGACTTTGAAATTAAAGTAAGTGGTTAACTCTAAGTGAAAAAAACAGCGAAACCAAGGCTCAATTAAAGTGTTTCTCTTCTTTCTTCCATTTTTCTCCTCTTCATTGACTCTGGGTTGTGATTATTTTTTTCTTGCTAGTTTTCACTTCTCTGCTGGACCTCAAATCTGCCCTGAAAATATTAGTCTGAATATTAGATATCTTGGTCTGAAAGCTCATTACATAAAATAAAACATTCAGCAATTGGTTCGCAATTTGCATGTTGCATGCTTATTCAGTTTTTTGTCATAATAATTATCAGACAGAATATTATTTTGCAAGCCTAATCGAGACTGAGTGTAAATACAGGAGAGAACACTGAGTGTACTGTTACATAGCAGTCGCTGCAGTGTTGTAATGATTGACCTACAGTCATAAAAACACTAAAATCATACTAAATGGCTCCTTTCAGAGAGCAAAGGTTGTTGCAGTGTGGATAATCTGGTGCTATAAATTTTAACCAAAGACTTTGTTTGATAAACAGCAACAATTTAAAGCCACAAAGACAGTCGATGTGTGCTTGGTGGCAATTTGTTACTTTGTCCAGGTTGACATTTCTGACAAATGCAGAAATACTTCTTATACTTCTTATTAATTGTCTGTCCCACTAATGTCAGATCTGTTATTCCTTATCTTATTTCTTCTTATTTTGTTTGCAACCTGTAGGTGCAACCTGTGTATTGAAGAAGAAATTCTCAGCCTCACAGTTTTGGAAGGACTGCAGAAAGTACGACGTGACGATCTTCCAGTACATTGGGGAGCTGTGCCGTTATCTGTGTAATCAGCCCAAGGTAACGGACTGCTTGATTCCTGATTAACTTTCAGCTTCACTTGTAATTCTATGTTTCTGCTGGGACCAGGTGAACACAGTGAGAACTCTGCCGTAGTAAAGACATCCCTCTGAGCCTGTTAGCCTGGGTAAATGTCCAACTCACACTGGGGAAGGCAGAATACAGTCCAGATTTGCCTGTATCAGTCACTAGCACAGAAATCAGTAACTACTTTATTGTGTGATATGTCACATTATATCACACACACACACTTTACTGCCTGTCAGAGACACTTATTTGCCTACAATGGAGACAGTGGAAGTTTCAAAGCTGGCTTAAGAGATGTTTTAGTATGATTAGGAGGTCGAACGCTTGCTCCGTTTGCCATAAAATTGGGCAGTAATTCCTAACAGCCTGTAAAATCCCATGTTGTGTGGAAGGGAAATGGCAGCTTTCACATATTTCACAGTTAGATACAATGACAACTGCTGTATATGTGAACCGACAAAGAAAAGGTTTTTTCAAAAAACATATAAACACATACAAATCTTTTATTATGACCATGAAAATAGTAGGAGTGTTATGAAGAACCATTTACAGTAATATATTTTACCTGTATTAAGTTGTTGTTTCTATGCTTACAACCCTTACTTACTTTAAATACCTATCATTTAGAGAACGGTGCATTTCACTTGATAAATTCAAAACATAACATTAGTTTTCTGTCTATATGGTACGTGTCGCTTCGACTGTCAATCTGACAAAGCATCTAATGATGCTAACATGAAAGTGATGGATAAAGATCCCCATGTTGCTGGATTTTCAAACAGCATTAGCCATATACTGTATAATCTTTTAGGAAGATCAAATTAATTTAGAAGAAAGGTAGGCAGGGATCGTCAGGGGATCTTTTAAATGATATTTGTGGTGACATTTTTGATAAAGTACTGAAAGCACTGAAAGGGTTTTAGAGTGTAACTAAAGTAATGTGATATGATTACTTCGTCTAGGAGTTCAGCAATGCATTCTCGTTACTGTTTAGAGTAAATAGTCATTTTTTAAATGTCTACTCCAACACTAGTACTCTGGTTACAATGCACATAGTTTGGTATCATCAAACTGAGCTCAGTCTTAGACATAACATTTAAATTGTATAACATTTAACTCTCTCTGAGGTGCAGCTCGCTAATCCAGTAAATGGTTACTACCAGAGGGGTATTTGGACAAGACAAGGGTAATATGTGTGCTTTGCAAAAGTGAATTCAATTACCACCGAAGCACTGCATCACTATCATATAACCTCAAGGCGAAGCGTCCCGGTGTGGCAGCAACAGCGGAGGGAGGGGGTCTCCGACAGTCAACGTTGCAGGAGTTTGGAGCGAGAGGCGGGACTTTTGTTAGGCTTTGTGGTTTAATTCAAGTTATTTAAAGCTATGTTTTTGTCTTAAGATTCTCTCAGGTTTGAAGATGTTATGCATTTTCTATTTAAAAGTAAGTTTTGCTTTTATCTCACAGCTTTTAAAAGTGTGACAGAGTTCAGAAAAAACAAATAAACAAAGCCGTCTTTGTAAAATTGATGACTTAGTGTGTTTATTATGTATTATATATTAGAATCACGATTAATCACGATTAATTTGTCCAGATTTGCGATTAACTAACCGCTTTACAACTCTAATTAATATATTGTTTAACAAATATACTGTAATGAAAAGCAGTGTTGTACAGTATTTTTTAAAGTCTTGACAATATATACAATGCACAAAAAGCATATTGTGACATTATTAGGCCCCATAACAATGAATATACGTATATTCTTTAGAGATTATAGTTAGCAAAGACACCTATCTGAGTTGAGCCCAGTGAACTCCTGCAGCTTTATTAAAACGGGTCAGAGAGCTCAGCTGCCATTCCACTTCCCTTTTGTTTTTAAAGAACAAATATGAACTGAATGTCTGTATTGACTCACGATACATATCAATCAATTGACTCTAAACATATATGACCCCACTGACTGCTGATATGATCACATGCTGACACTGGAATGGCATTAATACCCATAAACGAGGCCTTGGATTTGTTAAGCCTTGAACTGTGTATGAACAGCTCACTGTGTAATACTATCATAACCTACCTCAAGAAAATACCCCCAGACTGTTGTCTGAGCATGTTTTTAGGGTGCTTTCCCCCTTTGTTGTAACCTTGTTTTTGGTCTGTTTTTCTTCCTGCTCAATACAAATGATCCAGATCTTGTTAGCTGTTATGTAAAGTAATGACAATGGTCAGGCTTGTTCTCCTGTCGCTCTCATTAACTCCTCATTAATGATACTTTGTTAATGTGATGAGTCACCCATTACTCATTAAAGACGTGCCGATGCGCAGGACCTCCACTACAGGAGCACAGTGCTGCTCTCACGCAGTTCAGCCGGTGATGGCGCAGTGTGTCCATCCCATAATGGTTCTTCTTCATGGCCTCTGTGCTGTGGGTCACTACCATTCTTCATGGGCGACTGGCAGAAAGAGGCTTTTGTTGAGTGACCCCGTCTTCCCAGGCGGTGTCTATCTCCCTCTCCAGTGTCGTTCTCAGCAAGTGAACAAACTTTCTGAAAGCTCTTTTGTCCCTCAGGCAGAACTGCCAACCCACCAGCGCTCTGATGACAGAACACACTGCACGTCTCTCCAGGCTGAATTTGTTTCACCTGGGGACACTGCACGCTAAAATCACACCACAGTTTCCAGAAACTTCCCTTCAACAGCTGTTCCCACTTCTCTGTTGAGCTTTTATCCACCCAGTGCATAACAACCTGAATGCCAATGACAAGTAGGGCTGCCAGAAATGGCTATTTTTCTATGGATTCATCTATCAACTATTAGTCATTTTATTTAAATAATTCATTTTCCTCCAAGAAATCTGAAATGATTTGTTAAGCAACTCCAAAAAAACAAAACAAAAACAAGGCCTTTATCAGTGGAAGTAAAAATAAGTTACGTCTGCGTTTTGAAAAAGGGCCACGGTGTAAAAGACAAACGGCATTTACATAATTGCACTATCTATCAAAAGTTTTGGCGCACACTGAGAAAATGATTTTCTTCACTACTGACTTACGAAAAACTGCCTCATATATTTATAGTGATAGTGTGGATTGAATTATGTAGTCTTAGATACTTAATGAGCTACTAAGTTCGAGTCTAGAATCTGACACTACATCATCACACAACCAGTTAATAGGACGTCGGATCTGCACTGTTCTGTCCATTTTATAGAGAAACGGTTTTTTTTATATATATATTGTTGTTATTCATTCAGCAACTTTACAGGAATCAAAATCTGCAGATAAGAAATAAATGGATAAGTGGTAAAAACCTGTGGTGTGGAAAAATGTTGGAGCGTATATTGATCACAGTAGTTCAAGCTGTTTGATTTATTGCATTCCCTACAGAAATGTGCTTCAAATTACAGCAGTCGCACCAATACATGACCTGACACTATCAGTCTATGTAGGATAAGCCAAGACTGTAGCCTAAACATATTCCCCTTCAAATGAAACCGCTTTAATATTGAGCATATTAGGATGTTAAAAACTTTAATTTTTGTTTGCTGGTCATCCATCATACCGAATGGAGCACCTGAATAGAAAATATGATGGCCTGTGCATAGCCATGGTCCTGCAGTGGTATGCCATTGAAACTGCACAGTGTTTGTCCTATTTGGTTGTGATAATTTGAATTTTGAAACTCTTAGTCTTTGGAAATTTTTACACTGAGGCTCTTTTAGCCAGTTAGATGACCAGTGACTGACGCCATGTGTACAGTGATCATGCAGTGATATTGAAGTATAAAATTAAAAGGCATGCGTACGTTTAAATTTGACTGCATCAATTATATCAATTATATTGACTATATTGATAGTGGTAGTGATGGTAGCAAATGCACTGCTGAGCCTGTACGAATTAAATCGTTTTTTCAAAATGTAGTATTTTAATGACTGTAAGCTACTAGTAGTAAATAAACAACCCTTGCATGGTTACCTGCTGGCACACAAAACACATTTGGATTAGGGCATTAACACAACGCCCTAGTCGACTTCAGAGGCACGAGTCGATGCCCCTGAGACTAGTGTGTTTTTTCCTCTCTCTGCCCTCGCTTGTGTACACAATGCAATTGGTTTAACCAATTATTATAGTTTCTTGGTTTAACCAATTATAAAGCGTGAGGGGAATCTAAACACATCACATGTATGAGATACTTCACTCTAGACACACAAACAGCACAGAGACCTGCACAACCTGCAAGTAACAGTACCGGTGTTCTGCATGGCATCTGAAATGCACCACTAGCTAACACGGCTAACGCTAGCACTGCAGAGAGTCGTCCTGTCACGACTTAAACTGGTCCCACTCTCAGCTGTACACTTAAATTGACCTTGAATCAAAATGTATTTAAATTCAGGGTATCAGCCTTTGTTTTGTTTAGTTTAATTGTCATGTTGACTTTTAATAAAAGTTGCTCAATGAAACACACCCATGTGCCTCTGATGCGTGTGTTATGACGTCATCAAATAACTAGTCGACTCGACGTCGACAGTGCTGACGGATTAGTCGACTTGAAAAAATTGTTTATGCCCTAATTTGGATGCAGCAGAAAAAATAGCTTTCTTTCCTCCTGACTATACACTGCTGTTTCTTCTGGTACTGCTGTTTTTTCTGGTCCTGCTGTATTTTAGTCCTTGACCTTGACTAGTTTTTGGGCTGACCTGTGGATTTCCTGGATTGCTTGAGTTGTCAGCTAGCCTCCACAACCCCTAACTTCTACTTACTTCACAGGGCTCAGCTCCTTACTACCTCTGTACCATGGTTAAGAACTACTTATCAGCCTGTTCAGACCTCGTCTTCTGGGATCTTAAAATGTCTTTCTTTAGAACCTGAACATGTTCACTGGGTTGGGTCTGTCTGCTTTAGTTGTGGTGAGACAAACTTCTCGTGAACCCTGCACTGCACCTCTCGGTTCATTACGCAGCGGTCTGAATACTCGCCTGTAGGCAATACCTGGGTTAACATCTTTCTGCACTTATTCATGCTTTATTGCTCAATCGTTTCTTGTGTCATTTCTTTTCAAGCCTCTCCACTTAACCTCTGTTTTATTCACATACTCAAACAGGCTCACTTAATTTGTTCTTTAATACAAATGCTGCACTTCCCGTCTGCTCTGCGCTACACAAAGGGCCTAGTGGTTAGGGAGTTGCCCCTGCGATCAGAAGGTTGTGGAATCGAATCCCAACAATGCTTTTGTCATCACTGAGGTTCCCTTGAGCGAGGTACCATCCCTACACACTGCTCCTCGGGCACCACTCGTTGGTGGCAGCCCCCTGCTTCACTTGGTGAATGGGTTAAATGCAGAGAAAGAATTTAGGGACTATAAGGGGCCACTTTACTTTACTTCACTTTTTACTTTACATCCTCTTCCGTTGTGCCTTAAGCCATCGTGCACTATGACTTTCTTCAAGTGTTTTAGAAAAAAATGAAAATCTATCTGATCACTGTGACTTCCTCCTGATTTAATACCCCTTTCACCATCCACTTTTAATCCTATTGCTTTTTACTCACATGTTCTGTGTGTATATATACATTTTTTTCATATATAATAATCTATTTTTAATTATTGTCTTTATCTTTATATCTTAAAAGACAGGTATAATGATAATTATAATAATACATTTATAATGATCCACAAATCCATAGTTTTTACAAGTGTGACAGTAATATTTCTGGAGTAAATTACCTTCTGTAAATCATATTTGCCCAACCTCATTAATTTAGTAAAAGTGTCCCTAATTACTGATGGTCTACAGGCAGTTCATGCTGGTAGGACTGTCAGATTTAACAGGTTATCTTTCATGCAGATGATGATATGTGCAAATGTAGATGTTGAAATTTTGTAGCCAAAAGAAACCTGCGTTTGCTCAAGAGTGAATTTTCAGACTTTCAGACTCAATGTATTAAAATAGTGGGTTAAAAGAGTTCAAGCTAAAAGAGGTGCAGTTTGAATCATAACCTATTTTATCAGCAGCAGGTTGACTTTGGAGAAGAACCTTAAACATTTTCCAGAGTTCCAGCTCGAAAGTGTTTAAAACCACTGTACAATATTAATATTCTTAATCCCATTATGACTGCACATATCAGCTAAATTCTATATTAATGCAAGTTATTTGAAACACTACACTGTTACCTTTAAGCGCATTGCAGCGTGTTGGTTGATAAAGTAATAGTTTGTTGTCATTTTATTGTAATTAGTATCAAATTATTTAATATTGTGTAATATTTTGTCACTGTGTATCACATTGCTTCAGTATTTAATGCAAAATTGCATTTGATCCAATATGGGCGAAAATCACTGGATCATATTTTATCTTCACACCACCACCATCACCAACACCACCACCTGTCAACTGAGCCAAAAACACTAGTCATGTGTAAAATTACTGTGATCCGCAAGACCCTTATTGGCACTGTGAATCACTTTGTAATGGTACACTGAGAAAATGTGTGATCATTTTGGATTAACGCTGACTTTTAAGAGCAGTTCTTCAAAGAAGACCCATGATAACAAGCTAAATCAGGATTTTAATTTTACCACGGAATAGCAGTGCTGAACCAATCTGAGTGGTCTGAGTGATCTAATGTAAAGGCAAAGATTAGATTAGATAAGATTCACAGATTCTCAGTGGGCCAAAATCTCTGGATCAGATATGGCATACAGCCTGAATGATCATGTAAATGCTTAACTAAACTTTGATCAACACGCTATAAAAAGATATCTTCAGATGAGGATTTGAGTAACTGAGCGGCACGGCTGTGTCTCAAATGGCTCCCTACTCCCTGCATAGTGCACTGTGTAGGAATTAAATACGCTCCTGCTTCAAATCTAATAACAAAGCCTTATGTGCCAAATTCCATATTGGGCAAAATGTGCATTAAATGGGCATAAAAGTAGGAAGCCATTTCCATATTGGTACTGGCAGATGCACTATATGGACAAAAGTACTGGGACACCATTGTTTTTCAGGGTTTTGGAATAAGCCCCTTACTTCCAGTGAAGGACAGACCAAATAATTTTCCAACTTCATGTGCACTGTTTGGGGAAGAACCTTTCTAGCATGACTGTGCCCCCAAATAAGTCTAGGTATATGAATACAGTGTCATCAAAGTCCTGTGTTGTAATAGTCAGGTGTCCCAATACTTTTGATAATAAAGTGTACAAGAGGTTGTGGTATCAGTATTGAAAAGTGCCATTGAGCTTCCCTAGTATTTGACACCTTTAGAAAATGTGAATTTCTTTGGGTTTTTTTCTGTGTACGATGGAAGTGAATTTGTTACGGCAACGTTTCTGACTGTCCCAAGTTGTACTCATTAGAAGCAGGAACTGATCCCATTGTGGCGTAGCTCTCGGTGGAATGCATGCACTCTGAATGGGAGTGTAAACAAGTTTAGTGTTGCACATAGAGCAGTGCTGTTGAACCCGTGGTGTCCCGGCGTGACTGGCTGTCTTTGTTAACCCGTACATAGACCGGTGAGTGATTGAGGAACCAGTTGGTCTCACCAGAACCTGGAAAACCTGGTCTACAGGCAGAGCAGAAATACAAAGAGAACGATTGATGGTGTTACAAAGGAACTCTGCATATTTCAGAGTCCATGCTTAAAGGCAAATGTTCTTAAAGCATTTACTGTAGAAGACAGGTCATAAAGAGCAGCTGGCTACAAAGATTTAGATAAGGCTTTTATATGAAGCCCTTCAGGGCTGGGCCACTTACTTTGAATATTCGAGTGTACACTTTTTACATTGGTATTCAGTTTTCTGTTTAGAGTAATACATGCTGCCTCCAACTCGGCTCTGACACATATCTGCTTTAGTTGGAATTGTGAGTTAGTAATCTAGTCCGTACTCGCGTTTGTTTGTTCATTTTGCATAATTCATTCCCCAAGCTTGTTAAACTGTGGCCTAAGTTTTACAAAACAATAACGAAGAAGAGGCCTGGCTATGAATTGTTCAAATATCTTTAACAAATTCTTCTGCCTTTTGCATAGTGCAGTTTGTCCTGATGCTACAGCACCAAAAGAATATGCATGTGTTAAAGTTCTCTTTAAAACTGAAACTACAGGCTGGGAAGAGACTTTCCTTACATCAGCTCTTATACTATTTAAACCTCTTTGTTTGCAAAATAGTTATAAATGAATGTAGAGCCTTTTGGAATAGAGGTGTTGTGAGACCCTCTAAAGAAATGTGCATATGTATTTGTTTTAGAGTCCTTTCCGTTACTGTGCAGAAAAAGGATATCCTCCACAGTCCCAGGTTTAAGTTGAGTTCTCCGTTCCTGAGTCACAAATCCAGCCAACAAAAATCTCTCTCACTGGCAGCTCTCTGCCAGGTTGGGAAATGTTTTGCATGCTCATTCCATATTGTCAGCAAAAATAAACTGCGGTGTGGTAATGGTTATTTAGACATGAAAATAATACAGTTTTGGTTCTCATCCGCTACCCGCCTGCATTTAGTTCATTTTCCGCCCGCACCTGAATTTCAGGTTTCAGTCCATCCGTTATAGCAACTTTTCAACGAGTACCCGACCCGCTGCAGGACTCTGATTTGAATGACTATATGATCAAACTAGATTTCATCTGGGATCAGTACAGTTTTTTTTCTGATTCTTATTCTAATCACTGTAAAGTCAACAAAATGGAAGGTACAGGTTCAAACTCAAACACTCTTTTCCCAGAGGAGCTTCGTCTTCGATGAACTACTTCGTCCCTCGGTTCTCCTCAGTCCTTATTTTCTTTACCGTCCTTAGAGCTGAGCAAAGTCCTTGATTTGAGTATCAGGCAAACTCATGGCCACATGTTACTCCTGCATGGAACACAAGAGAGAGCGAGATAGAGAGGAAGCTGTAGAGGAACCCCCAGTCTGTGAAATGTCTCACTCGTCTCCTTCTGTTTGAGGTTCCTGCATGCTCCGTTGTCGAAAGTCCAGCCTCTACTCTAGGTGACTTGTTCCTGGAAAGGAAACCCTGCACACAGTTCTAATTCACTCACACCTGAGTCACAGCACAGTTCAACCACGGGGCGATATGTTTTCGTTAGTCTTCAACAGACTTGACATGGATACGCTTTCTTTAGTCTAATGCAGACTGAACAATAGATACGTTTTATCAGATATTGTGGTGAACCTTCACCGTTCCCTCCAGCATACCATACCATACAAACCAAACCAAACAGGCACTTGGTGACCCCGCGCCTTCTTTCTGGTTCGACCAGAATTTAAACATGCACTCAGCCAATCACACACAAGATGCACTCTGCTCACCTGTTTCCACTCATTCACACATTCACTTTGCTCCTACTGAGCCTCACCTGTTTCCATTCATCCCCATTCACTCTGTTCCTAATGAACACTGCTGCAGCCCTCATTCTCTCTCACACTCAGACTCCTCGAATCCAGAGCCCTACTAATATTTTTTCAGTGTGTTTCCATTCAATTTGAAACCAGATGCTGAACTTTGCATTGTGTAATCATATGGTGATCAGGACAGTAGTAATGATCCAAAACAAAACCACCACCACCACCATCAACATCACCCGAGCAAACAGACTCACGTCATGTGTAAAATTACTGTGTTGCGCAGGACTCTCATTGTTACTGTGTGTCACTTCATAATGGTACAGTAGGAAAATGTGTGATCATTTCTGATCAACACTGACTTTTAAGAGCAGTTGAGTTCTTCAAAACAGACTCACCAAAACAAGCTATATCAGAACTGTAATTGTACCATAGAATAGCAGTGCTGAGCATACCAGAGTCATCTAATGTAGTGGGAAAGATTCAATTAGATTAGAATTCAGAGATTCTCAGTGAGCTAAACTCTCTGGATCAGATATCAGATAAAGTCTGAAGTATTGTGCAAATGCTTAACTAAGCTTTGAGCGATATGCTGTAAAAAGATGTATACAGATGAGACAAGGCTGTGTCGCAAATGGCTCCCTGCATAGTGCACTGTGTAAGAATTAACCCAAAACATATCTAACAGTGATTCAGGTATGTGTGCATAATTCCATAATGGGCAAAAATGTGTATTATAGGACTTGAAATAGAATCTCTATACGTTTGCTTTCATTAGTTGTTGTTATTTTAATTTTTGTTCTAAATTCACCAATACATTTGATGCTTATGTGTGTGTTCCCCAGGCAGAGAATGAAAAGAGTCATAAAGTGCGTATGGGTGTGGGAAACGGCCTTCGGCAGGACGTGTGGAAGGACTTCCACCATCGCTTTGGAGAGATCCGCATGTGTGAGCTGTACGGGTCCACAGAGGGAAACCTCTGCTTCATGAACCACATCGGCAAGATAGGAGCAGTCGGTCGCTCCCACTTCTTCTACAAGGTCAGTCTGCTTTTCAGCTTCCAGTGGCTTTTTTTTAATTTTAGGATTTTAGGATTATCAGTGGACTCTTGCAAAATATAATGTATAAAGGTCAAAGGAATAATCAATTGGTCTTAGTCAAAGACCACCATCGCTAAAACACTGAACCACAGACTTTTAAATGTCCGAGTTAGATAAGAAGCTGAGAATCAAAGCACAATCTCAAACAGTGCGTGTTCGAGTGTAAACGGCAGTATGGCTGGTTTCAGATTTAAAATGTAGTTGATTTTTTGTGTTTTTGCGAAGAAATGGTTTTGTTAAATGTTTGTCAGGGTGATTATTTTGGGCAAATGTTTACACTAACAGTCAAAAGTTTGGACACACCTTCTCATTCAATGTTTTTTTCTTTGTCTTTATTATTTTCTACATTGTAGATTAATATTAAAAACAAACAAAATGATGAAGGAATTATGGAATTCCTTCATCACATGGAATTATCCAGTAAACAAAAAAAGAGTTAAACAAATCAGAATATGGTTTGTAATAAGATAATGATGGACTGTTGTTTCTTTTTACTTAGTTCAGTGGTTCTTGCCATAATGTGCAGTAGAACCCTAGTGGAATAGAATCACTAACTGTGGACCAACCCGACTCACAACTGATGATCCCAAACACATTAAGAAGGAGAGAAACTCCACTGATGAACTCTTGATGAAGAACAGCTGTTAATTAAACGCCATTCCAGGTCGATTCCTCATGTATCTGACTGAAAAAAGCCAAGAGTGTGCAAAGCTGCCATCAGAGCAATGGGTTTTCAATATTAATCTACAATGAAGCCAATAATAAAAACAAAGGATATCGTTGAATCAGAAGGTGTGTCCAAACTTTTGACTGGTAGTTTACGTTAAACGATTCTTGGCATAATTGTACAGTACTGGGATTCGATGACCTGTAATTTAAGCCACTGTTTTCAAGAAAGAAAGTCACGCTCCCTTATTACATCTGATAAGAAGCTCTGTTGTATCGTTACACTGACCCAATTGGAAAGCTCTCTACCTGCAGCAGATTAAACATCCTCACCATGGCAGATTGTCAAAGCCTTGCCTAATCACAGCACAGAGTCAAACCCTGCTCTCGTAACGCATGATTGATGCTGCCTTAATGTCCTCAGAGCTTACGAAGGCAGGCAAAGAGCCAGAGTGTTTGGATTAAATTCATTACCTTATATTTATACACCTATTTCTAGTGTCACCAGTCTAATAAAATGCAGGGAGATTTCAAAAATAGGGCCTGGGTTCTCTGAGATGTGCAGGTTCAGTGCAGTTCCCAGTGCTCAGTCTCACATGCTGTACAATGAATTTAACACGGTTTAGTGACCTCCAAGCTGGATGTTATCATCTATATCAGTATACTGACAATGGTGTCAATGGCAATGATAAGAACTGTGCTACTTTCAGTGTATGTAATTTGCTGGGTGAAATGTGAAATACAGTCTGGTTCAGGTTTACAGTACTTTACTGTCATTTTAAAGGCAACCTGAACTCACAATGGACCTATTGTTTCACTTTGTTTACCTTTTCATATTTCACTCTCACAATCACATATCAGTTTAAGCAGTTCAGATAATGGATAAATCAAAACACTGTGTGGACAAAAGTAATTGGACACACCTGTTGTCCAGGGTTTGCCTTATTTCCAGTGAAGGGCAATCTTAACGCTTCAGCATACCAAGACATTTTGGACAACGCCACACTTCCAACTTTGTCGACACAGTTTAAGGAAGAACATTTTCTGTTTCAGCGTTCTATTATTTCTATCCATATTTGCCCACATCTTCATACCACCACCACCACATACAAAACAAGGAAATATTTAGGTAGTCAAATGCAAAATGGCTGTGTTGCGCTGTAGTTTTGAAAATAATACTTTATTACTCTGTGTTACTTCGTAACAGTACAGTTGGAAAATGCGTAATCATTTCTGATTAATGCCGACATTATATGTAATGAAAAGTGGTCTCTTGTCATTAAAGTTTAAAACAAGTTCATGGTGACCTTGTCTTCTACAAGATCTTTCAGAAAGCAATAGTTTGTGTCTACATAACATCAGCAGTTATAAGCAAATCTTATTCAATAGTTAATATTAAGAAAGAGCCAACTTTTCTCTTTTTCTTTGAAGTCGACATGGCAGAAATTAGTGGCAAAGGGTTTGCGGCACGGATAGCATTAGAATGTAATGTAATTTTAAAGTTTTATTATTTATTTATTCTGACAGAGCTAGCAAGCCATAAATAACACATTATAAGATCGAAGCTGCGGGCCGTATAAAATCTGACAGCGGGCCGTGATTGGATCTGTGAAGATTGTCCCCATATTTCAACAAAATGTACCTGGTGTTACTAATGAATGATTTGAAAACTCTGTACTCTCTGAGTAGAAAATGTTCCAGTGCAACCAAATATACACTACCAGTCAAAAGTTTGGACACACATGCTCATGTTCCATGTTCCATGTTTTTTCGTTATTTTTATTATTTTATACATTGTAGAAAAACATACAAAATGAAGGAATTACGCAGCAAACCAAAAAAAGAGTTAACTCAATCAGTATAAGTTTTGTAATAAGGGAATGATGGACTTGTTTCTTTTTACTTAATTAAGTGGTTGTTGCCATAATGTGGAGTAGAACCGTAGTGGAATAGAATCACTAACTGTAGACCAACCCGACTCACAACTGATGATCCCAAACACATTAAGAAGGCAAGAAATTCCACGTATCAAAGTAGCATCCACGTAAATGCCAGGACCCAAGGTTTCCCAGCATCGCACTGCAATTTTTATGTCCACTGATGTAAAAGACCAGACCATCTTCATCCATTGCTCCATGGTTAGGTTCTGATGCTGTTGTGCACATTGGAGGCACTTTTGACAGTAGACAGGGGGTCAGTATGGGCACTCTGACCAGTCTGCAGCCACACAACCCCAATCTATGATTTACTTTGTTCTGACATCTTCCTGCATTGGGTATATTGGTTGTATGAGGTGCCCATGATCCTGTTCACTGGTTACCCTTCCTTGAACCATTTTGGTAGGTACTAAACACTACATACCGGAAACACCCCAAGACCTGCCATTTTACACTTTCAAAACATCAATATCAAGAACTGCCTTTTCATTGTAAATATTATTTAATATTATAAATATTATAACTATTATATTTATAATATTAAAAATATTATATTATTCACTCCTCCTGTCATTGTTTTTTAATGTTGTGCCTGGTTGGTGTATCAGGTGGTTCAGTTAATATGCTTTCTTAACTGGATCTGAGTTTACAATATTCTCTTTCCTTCAAATAAAGGACACGATTGATGTCAAAGGTTTCTCTCTTAAGTTTTGAACTGGAGCTATGAGGTTTATGAAGCCAACAATGAATGGAATTTATACGTGCAGTACACATAACTCTAAACCTGGCTGGAAGTGTCCATTGTTTGTCATCTACTCTACAGCGAGACAAAGCAAACCACCAGACATGCCTTGTCTTGTTGACTACTGTAGGCCAAAGGTAAAATAATGGAAAATTGATTTTTTTTGCCAGAGAATCACTAGGAGAGGGCGGTTTATCCATGCCTGTAGTACGTCACAGTCCATAATTAAGGGATTAAAAGAAGAGTATTGTTGCGTGCGTTCGATACATTAACCTGGGCAGACAAGTCTTTTTTCAGTACAGATACAAATAGTTGCACATGACTTTTTATGGGAAGCCATAAAAGGAGGAAGACATTATGGAGACATCGTTCAGTGATCAGATTTCATCTTGGATATGTGCCAGGGAGACCATAAGGTGGTTTCCAGTTTTGGCATACAGTTTTGACACACTTCTGCACGAGAACATTACTCTTCTGTGAAATGCTGCCATGGCAACATTTTGCTTATTTGGAAAGTTGATTTGTTCGACTTTTTGTGGTTATAATTTGATTTCTCAGTATATATTACTTCATCATATCACCACTGCCTGGAAAACGCAGCTCCTTTTTTATTTTCATTTCTGCCCCATTAAACACTGCAGCTGCTCTTTACGTTACATGATGAAAGAACCAATGGAAATGTTTTGAATAGTGATAATACATTGTGAACGCGTTACACACATGCTGCTTCACTATTAATGTTAGGAAATGAGGGTGCAGTGCTTTATCCTTGTATAATAAACATTGCAGAGATTTTCTCTCAGGTGTTCTCTGTCTTTCTCTTGCTTTACTTGTTTAATTTTACATGTAATTGAGCCTTGCCTTAACAAATATTCTGTAGAAAGTAGAAGTTTGGTTTCTAAGTGTACTTCTAAGTATAGAAGCACAATATCAGCTTTAGTTTGTATGTTTTGAAGATCTACATCTGTACAACTTAAGTGTAATTTTGAGTATATTATTGAGTATAGTATAATCAATTGGTTGGTTTTCATAACACATAACTGCCCTTTCTCCTCCTGTTGTCCTGCAGGCCCTGTTTAAATATGATTTGGTGAAATATGACCTGGTGAGAGAGGAGCCAATGAGAAATAAACAGGGGTTCTGTGAGCCGGTTAAGAAAGGCATGCAAACCTTTTTCTTTTGTGTGAGAGTGAGTGAGTGGAGTGAGTGAGTGTGTGTGTGAGTGTGTGTGTGAGTGAGTGTGTGTGTGAGTGTGTGTGTGAGTGAGTGTGTGAGTGAGTGTGTGTGTGAGTGTGTGTGTGTGTGTGTGTGTGTGTGTGTGTGTGTGTGTGTGTGTGTGAGTGAGTGAGTGAGTGTGTGTGTGTGTG
>JBBJLR010123703.1:5961-18711 GCA_037577145.1 Brachypetersius gabonensis | reverse complement strand
TAATAATAATAATAAGGATAATAATAATAATAATAATAATAATAATAATAATAATAATAATAATAATAATAATAATATGCCCCATATGGATGTAAATCTGACTGGACTTCATGCCAAACCAGAAAATTTGATTTGTGCAGTAATTAGGATCCTAAAACATTTGATATATTATATATTACTAAACTATAGTGTCAGTTTGTTGACGGGGGTGGGTCTTTGCTGTTGCTCAGGTGGGGGATTTGCTTGCCGTGGCCTTGTGCCCCCATGACAGCCAGGAAAGACAAATGATTATGTTGTGAAACTATTGTGTATTTTTAATTATCATTACTTTGGAGATCCAGAGCTCTTCATAAAACATTCAGGGCCGTATCCCTGCATGTCCAGGACTAACAGCTCCCCTGTGTGCTGTTACACATTTTCAGTGTCCCAGGGGTGAAACAAAAAAAAAACCTAAACTAAATCTTGTAGGTTTAGTGTGAGACTCAGTTTGTAATAACAGTTTATTGCAATTTAGCTTCAATATACTGGTTTAGCAGATGTTACATTACACTCTTTTATTTAAAAAAAGTCACAATATAGGCCTTTATCAATAAACACTAAATATTTATTGACCAAACCTGATCATTTAACCACATCTGTTGCATTGTGGCTGGGTTTAGTTGGCGGTGTAGGCCTCTACGCTGTTTAATCCAGACCCTCAACATCCTCTTGTGTCTTTGGTTTTGGTAACAGGCGCTCTGTTCTCAAGATTTCGCTACTGTAAAGCTCTGAGAGCTTTGTGAGAAGTTCTGGCGCATAATTACAGTTTGTACAAGTGGACAACTGGTATTTTAGTGGTGGAATCATCTTGCAGCACCACCCTGAGGTAGACCTTCCAGAGAAAAGACGAATAAACCACAGATAAAACATCAGTTTCCTGAATTTGAGTATCTTCTTAATGGACGGTATAACACTAGAGCATGTTTTTAAAGTTCATTTTAAGCCCATCCCAGTGGATCCACAGGATTAATTATGGGGTTCCAGATCCCGGGGGACCTCCCCTGGCTGTGGTTCTCTGGTTCTGGCTTTAGTTTCAGAGCCTTTCTTCATTTGTCATTCATTTTCACTAATGGTACTGTTCCCTTCAGGGTCAATAAGGATTGCACATGTGCTTTTAAGAGACAGATCTGTTTACACTTGACTCCGTTGCATCTCCAGTGCATCTCAAAGAGCCTCCTGAAGTGTCTGAGTGAACAAAAGCTAATCTGCATCCATAGAGTCTTGGGGATATTTACATTTTCCTTAACGATCAGTTTCTTTTCAGTCAGCACAATATGGCTCAGGCTTTGTTAACCCAGCGGGGCAAATGAGATTTGTTTCTTTAATCAGATTTTAGACCAGAGTTTCCATTTTACTAGTGACTGAATGTGATTTGTATGGTCAGACTGTAGTTACACATACTTGCACGTCCACTTTAGTTGTAGGAGTAAAAACACCAGTGTTCAGAAGACACATGACATTCTGCAAGTCCAGAGATCAGATTACAAATCAGTAATAAGTTAGGATGGATGGATGGATGGATGGATGGATGGACGGACAGACGGACGGATGGGTGGAAGGACGAACGGACAGACAGACAGACAGACAGACAGAAAGAAAGAAAGAAAACGTAGAGCAAGCTGCACATAATAGAGACAGACAGAATGATGAAAGACAGAAAGAAATAAAGAAAAAGGATCACAATACACACAGAAGAAAAGATAGATAGATAGACAGACAGACAGACAGATAGATACATAGATAGATAGACAGATAGACAGATAGACAGATAGATAGATAGATACATAGATAGACAGATAGACAGATAGATAGATAGATAGACAGACAGACAGACAGACAGATAGATAGATAGACAGACAGACAGATAGATAGATAGATAATAGACAGATAGACAGACAGATAGATAGATAGATAATAGACAGATAGATAGATAGATAGATAGATAGACAGACAGATAGATAGATAGACAGACAGATAGATAGATAACAGACAGATATTTCTCACTGTGGTCTAACAGGTGGATGGCTGGACTGATGCAAAGACTAAAAATATTTAATTACTAATATTTAAAATTTTATTCTATTGAACTATTTTCCCTTTTGCACACAGACCAGACGCCGCCGTGTGTTGGGGTCGGTATGAAGAAGTAGCCTTCGCATTACCTGGCGACAGAAATAAATGCAGCGGTTCCATCCATCCTTGACCTCCCTCTCCGAAAGGCAGGCCGCGCCGGATAATTTGTTTGACAAGCCGTACTGAAGAGGAACGAGCGGCTGTGAGAAACACAGCACAGATAGATGAAGCCCCTGCACTGTAACTCAGCAGCAGCGGGGCGGGGAGCGCGGCGGCTGTCAGTAAAGAACCCACCAGCCCACCGGCCAGGCTTCAGGAGACACACGCAAATCAGAAACCACCACTGTGGCCACATCAATCAGTTTCACAGTTTTATTTTCTCTAATATTAAAATCATTTTTAAAAGACCTGCATTTACACATTTTTACATACATATTAAATTCTAACCAGTACACATCTTTAACCCTTAAACACTGAGGAATGTCTTCAGACAGACAGATAGTTAAAAAAGCACAGATAGAAGAAAAAAGAAAGATAGATAGATAGATATAGAAAGAAAGAAAGAAAGAAAGAAAGAAAGAAAGAAAAAGAAAGAAAGAAAGGATAACAATACACACCCAAGAAAAGACAGAGATAGAGGGATGGGTGTATGGATGGATAGATAGATAGATAGATGGACGGACGGATGGAGGACGGATGGACTACCAGACAGAAAAAAGAAAGATCTGCAATAATTATATGCTCAAGAAAGAAAAGAAAAAAAGAAAAAGTAAAAGCCATGCATATTTAACCCTGTAAACCCAGAGGACTCAGTTCTCTATGTTCTATCAGGTTCCTGAAAATTCATAACAGTTGCTGCATAAAATACTGTACACTTTCAGATTAAGAGCCGAATCATGAATCTGGGGATCAGGGGGTTAATTAGAAGCTCATTTGTATGTAAATGTAATTTCTGGTAAAAGGAGAGAGAATGCCAGTAATGGACTGAAAGGGATTTACTGCTTAAGAAAAAACAACAATGACCACCAGCTGGTGTAAAATAACATGCCTGCAAGAAAGAAAGAAAGAAAGAAAGAAAGAAAGAAAGAAAAAGAAGAGCAAGCTGCACATGCCCATGTTTTGTAGTTATTATTGTAGTTATTATTGTAATTAGTGCAACTAAACCTCAGCATTTCACATTTAATTGAAATGATAAATAAATATTAGACATGATCAGGCATGGATGTCAGCTGCAAAATATACAATAGAGACAGACAGAATGATGAAACACAGAAAGAAATAAAGAAAAAGAAAAAAAGGATAACAACACACACCCAAGAAAAGACATAGAAAGATAGATATATAGATAGACAGACAAATAGATAAATAGATAGATAGATAGATAGATAGATAGATAGATAGATAGATAGATAGATAGATAGATAGATAGATAAACACATAAATAGATAGATAGATTGATAGACAGACAGACAGACAGACAGCTTTGGATGTTTTCTCTTTTTCAGAGTGAAGGCAGTGAATAAACCCTCCCTGTCATTTCTATCAGTTTACTGCTGATTTCTCATCCGTCATAAACGTCTCAGACGTCCTGTGAAAAAATGAACCTCCCACTTCCCGCCTCGTCTTTCTAGGGGTCTGTGTGTGAGTCCACACCTCATTTCCTCACTCTTACAGCTTCAGAACTTCCATGTTAGCTTCAGAGGAGTTCCCGACTGGCTGATTGTGCTCCCGAGCCGCGGCTTTAATTAACGAGATTGCCGTGGTGAAAATCTGGAGCAGCTGAAGTGCATTAAATCAGAATTGTTTACTGGTCGCTCCACGCAGAGGCTAATCAGGCTGAGTGAAGTGAAAAGCTCCGGCACGAGAGCAGACATTAAGAAATTCAATCAATCTTTTCAATTTCAGAGTGGCCGGCTTAAACGGCTCCCCGCTGGCCGCCGTACTCAAACAGCAGCAACTGGAGGCCGAACAGAAAGTAGCGAAATGCAGGAGCCCTTAATGACGGTTGCAGCAGGTTTAATGCAGTTCCTACACAGGAGGCCAAGGTGTTGGCCATATGTTGAGTATTTATAGAATAATCAGTGATTTTATTATCACTAATTTAACAAACTCTCATAGAGGTCATCACTCAAGCCAGGGGTCTCCGGTCTCCAGGCTATTTCCTGTCTTTAACACTTTATTTGTCTACCATCTGCAATATTGTGTGATGTTCTTATCATTATGTGCAATATCTCATGTCCAGAGAAGCGTAGCATTCAGTATTTATCTACATTGTGACTGTTATTGTTAGGCCTCGTCCACACAGACGTTTGAATCTTAGATAAACGAACACACAGCGATATTCACGTTTTTATTGCGTTTTGTGAGGCGCTACACTGGTGTTTGTCAGCCTGCAGCCCAAAGTGTAGTTTCCTATATTCACCTGTGGGGGCAGTAATTATTCTCTCCAGATTGTTTACATGTTGGACATCTTCATTTGTAGTTCTACACTGAAAACAAAGTTTTATTCTTTGTTAAAACTTACATTGTTTTAAAAATCCTCCTGATACTGCGCCGTAGGCAGGAGCGCAACAAACATTGTGGCCGATATCGGGTTCACCCTCTTCCTGCACAGCGTCGGGTCAAAGGGGCGTTTTTGTGCTTTTTGAAGATGTGAAGATTTCTGCAGTTCTTTAACTGCACTTTCATGTCGGGATCTACTGCTGATTCTGCTGCGACTGGTACAAGAGCACAAACATGCCACTCAACTAATATTTGTCACGGTTCCAGAGTCGACCGAACGCCATGTAAACGCAATAGCAGGTATTTCTTTACGTTCATCAGGATTTCAGCAGAAATTGACACCTAGAAGATGTTGCATGCAACGTTTTTTCGATGTCATGCGAACACACAGCTGACCGAGCGCAGGGGCTAAACGCTGGTGTGGCTTCAAATTTGCTCCAATGAGCAGAAAAACTGTCTGAATCAGGCATTTTTCAGGCGTTCGTGGCGCCAGGTGAGTGCTAACTGAGCACCGCCCGTTTTTCTGCTCATTGGAGTAAATCAAAGCCACAGCAGCGTTCAGCCCCTGTGCTCAGTTGGCTGTGTGTTCACATGGCATCGAGAAAACGTTGCATGCTGGTCTTCTAGGCGTCAATTTCTGCCGAAATCCTGACAAATGTAAAGAAAACACAGAGGCCTTAGACACGATCGGTTGTCAGCCGCAAAATGCTAGAACTAGAACTGGGCGATTTGACGATGTCTGTCCATATCATGATAAATAACGTCATAATATCTTTTCATATTGTTTTCTGAATATATCCTTACGAACCTTTTTGTCTGTTCTAACTTGTCAGAAAAAATATAACTGTGACCCACTGTGTATGCTGCTTAATTTTCAGTAACGATCACTATATCACAGTGGTAACAGAAGGTAGCCAGTTAAATTCCAACAATGCCTTCATGACGAACATCTAATTATGTCTCAATATGCAAAATGGGCCTTTTGCTCCATGTCTGGGGGGATTTCTCACTGTACATTTTCATTTCAGAAGGAAATGCTCCCCATTGCCCCATATTTCTTTAATCACTCTTCTGGTACAAACTCATTTAAACCCCATAGATTACTATCAACAAATGACAACAAATTAGATCAACTGACCAGAAACAGTTCTTGGGGCAATTTATCCCTGGAATGCATCAATGCAAATGACATTATATAATTAATTCAACTACAGCCATCCAGCGAATGTGTTTGAGATTAGATTTGGCCTCATCAATTTGTCTGGAAAGAAAATAAAGGGGGACAGCTGACCCTGGAGGACCTCATCCTCCCAGTTTACTGAACTGAAGTGAGTCATACTTCATCCTAAACCACGTCCACTAGTCTGATCACCTTAATGAAGGAGTTCAGTTCATTTTTACAGCTCACAGTAAGTCATACTGCGTCTTAAACCACGTCCACCAGTCTAGATTTGGCCTCATCAGTTTGTCTGGAGAGAAAATAAAGGGGGACAGCTGACCCTGGAGGGCCTCATCCTCCCAGTTTGCTGAACTGAAGTGAGTTGTGAGGTCAATCAGGGAAATCACTCAAATGTGGGACTCCAGAGTAAATCCAGAATTTACACTGAGAACACTGGAGCTACGTCCTCGAGACTTTTTGAGACTTTTTTCTCCACCTCTTTTTGAAACGATTGAATAACGACTCCCCCACCTCCCTCCCTCCCACAACAACAAATACGATCACCACCACCCATGGTCTACAAATATGATCTGCATGGTTCCCAGCCCTTTTCAAACCAAACTGACTGTAGACTCCAGAAGCAGGACTTGGAACTTGGTCAGTGAATGCACTGAATCAGGAAAAAAGCCGAAAAGCCAGATATTCGGCCGCCTGCAGTGTGGATGAGCTTTACTGTCCCTCATCAAGGGGCTCATGAACATCCTCAGCAGAACCCTCTGTTAGAGAGCCACTTCCAGTAAGTATCACCATAAAAACACAGGCGTGGTAAGATGTTCCTCCTGCCTCCTTGGTGACAGCAGTGTTCCATAATCATGGAAGCCACTTGCTTTAAATCAGCCTAAGACACTGAGAGCCATAAAATGTTCAGTCTTTATATGATGTATTTTCATTCCATTGGGTAGGATCAGTCCTGCTTATGACTGCTTTATGAATTCTGGTGCTACTGCCTGAAGTGGTGAAGTTTAGTTAATTTTTACAGCACACAGTAAGTTGTACTGCATCCTAAACCATGTGCACTAGTCTGATCACCTTAATGAAGGAGTTCATTTCATTTTTACAGATGACAGTAAGTCATACTGAGTCCTAAACCACATCCACTAGTCTGATCCACCTTAACTAAGGAGTTCAGTTCATTTTTACAGCTCACAGTAAGTCATACTGAGCCTTAAACCACACCCACTAGATCCGCCTTAATGAAGAACAGAAGAACAGAACAGCAAAAACAGAAGAAGCAAAATTTGGACTCCAAATCAATCAGACACATGTGGGGTCTTTGGAGCATATTGATCTTTAGCCAAATTGCTCATTTAACAATAATAACAATGGGAAGTTAAAAGCAGAAATGAGAGCTAAAGGGCTAATAATGATGATATTTGGCACGTTGCACCATAAATCTGTTCCAAAACCGTGCGCATTAACACACGTGGGCATTCATACAGCTCTAATCCACATCTGCACATTCGCACGTTTTAAATTTAGCAACATGTGAGCATGCAGTGGGTTTGAAAAGTGGTTAATCAAATTATCTGCTGATGAATATTAATGCCATGCCCAGCATAGCGGTTGCTAAGGCTAATGAGCATCTTAATGGGCAAACACTAAATAAAAAAGACAGTTTTATTCCAAAAGCGACTGTCAAAACAGGCTGGAAACGCAAAGACTGAAGTGGTTTCGCGCTAATTAACTCCGACCATATTTAATTAACTCACCTCAGTGAATTATACAGTGGACATATTAGACTTTCTGCTTTGGTAATCAACTCCTTTTTTTGAACAAAGAGAACGAAAAGTGTATTTAAACTTTCCACTTGTCCCTCCTCCTCCAAGCCTATCCCAGCTGAGCAGCCAAGACCGCTGGGTGATATCGCTATTGGCAACAGCGGCATCAATCTTTCAGCACGTCATCATTTTAAGTGGGTTATTTAAATTCATTAAACGCTGCCATGCCAAGAGCTGTCGAGATCATTAGACTTGCAAATAGCACTTCTGTAGAAGTGTCTAGTCTTAATGCCCGCATATTTTACATTCCCGCAGGCGGAGATGGAATATCCCGGCCGTACGCCACTTGTGTTTTCTTCTCTAATGAGTGACGACACGCAGGAGTGGTACTGGAGCCCGCTGTACCTTCACACCAGCAGAGGGCATGGGTGGGAGCCAGGGCTGGACCTGGGCCCCTCTCGCTGTCGTTCCATGGGGGTGAGGGCCGGGGGTGCTGACGGGATACCAAAATCACCTGGTCGGCCCAAACTTCCCATTGGCCCGCCGGGTATGTCCCATGGCCAATCCAGCACTAATGGGAGCCTAAAACAGGCGTTTTCAATATTTTCAGAGTGAAGTCAGACAGGCCACACTGTTTCTTCACAAACACTCAGCATATGATTATTATATGATCATTATACCAACTATCATGCAGTATAGAACTATCTTTCTTCACAAACTCTGTACCTGCAGGAAAAACTCATCACAGATCTGAGATCAGCATGAAAAACAGAATCCACAGAAAAATACACAGGATGATTTTGACATGGCACTGTGTGCTGATCTAGTTGGCCTTTGTCCTCATACTTATGACTCTGGTGTCTGTATCTGATGGTATGGCAACTCTTCCTTGTTCATCTTGTTATAGCAGGCCGTTAAATGGGAGATCATCCATTGTGTCTTATGTTTAGTGTCCTCTGACGACAGGCAAGTTTCTAACGATGTTGTTTAGAGGCAGAGATTTTGTCTCACTGTAACAAAATCTCTGCCTGTAAGCAGCTCTCCAGCATCACCCCGCCAATGTAAGAACTAAACACACTTATTTTATGTTCTTAATTACAATGTGCAGTCATTATATTACTGAAAAGTGATACTATACTTTTTAATTAGAGCTTGAAAACATACTGGCCGAAATATGAACTTTAATTAAAATTAAATGACGTTCCAAACCACACCGCTTTGATCGTCTGCAAAATGTTCACAAATGAAACAAGAGAAATGAAACACCGCTTTAGCTCTGAGGAACGAAAAACTAAAAAAATATACCATAATATACCTCAAATATACTTAAAAATATACAGTAATAGAAATCTGCAGTAATTAGTAATGTGGTAAGTGTTAATGTATAAAGTTCTTGAAATAACAGGCAAGGCTGGAAAACAGTGTATGTATATGTGACGTATGCATTAATTTAATAGAACTATTTACCACATATGTCTTGTTTTGAGTGGAGGGTTTAATAGAAGATTATATTAAAGAGGTGCTTGTTTCAGATTGCATTTTAATTAGACGAAAACTTGCGGTTCTACTCTCTTGGCACTGCATGAGTTCCACTTTTCCACTTTTTTTAACAGCTTCACTTTACAGAACCATTTCTGACTGGACATTTCTGCATGACGGGCCGTTCTCAGTGTTTCAGTGACTCTGAAATGATGGTGTTTGTGTGTTTTACACTCATCAGTGTGAGAGTACCTGAAATTTCCACCCAAAATCAGGTCTGTGGTCAGAAATCAACTACTAAGGAAATACAAACTGTGCATCAACAGTTGGTTCACAGTCTCTAATTCTACATCAGTACTGTTGGTATAGGTTTTATTCCATTCTATTGTTTATTTTTTGCTGCTCTTATCTTTGTTCTGTCCACTTTCTGCTGTGATAATGCAAATTTCCCCCCTATGGGAAAAAGTATAGGGACACCTGACCATTATACTAACAGGGACTGTAATGACATTGTATTCAAATCCATAGACTTTAATATGAAGTCGGTCCCCCTTTGCAGCTCTAACAGCTTCCACTGTTCTTGGAAGACTTTCCTCAAGATTCTGGAGTTTCTGTGGGAATTTGAGCCTGTTCATTCTGTAGCATTTCTGAGGTCAGACACTGATGTTGGATGAGAAGGTCTGGATCACAATCTCCGTTCCAGTTCATGAAGGAACGGAGGTTGAGGTCAGGGCTCTGTGTGGATCAGTCAAGTTCTTCCACACTGAACTCCTCCAGCAGGTCTTTATGGAGCTCGCTTTGTGCTCTGGGTCACAGTCCTGCTGGAATAGAAATGGTTCAAACTGGGTCAAATTTGGAAGCATGGCATTGCCTTGGTTCTGCTGGGGCATTAAGATTGCCCTTTACTGGAAGTAAGGGTCCTAGCCCAAACCCTGAAAAACAGTTGTTGTGTATCTAACTATTTTGTGTATTGGCTTTTTACATTCTTCAGATATCTGGTTCCCATCACCAACGCTGTGAGCAATTTTTTAACCACCCCGTGTGAATCTTAACTAATGGAGAGGATGCAGAAAATTGAAAAAGTGATGGAATTGCCTTTTACTTTTGCTAAATATATGAGTTTGTATTAAATTTCATTATGACGTTGCTTTTTTGCTTGTATTTTCTGTCCTCTAGGCCACGAACCGGCACTTTCCCCAGACGGTGACTGGTGCTTATCTGAGCGGAGTACGAGAAGCGAGTAAGATCGCAGCGCTGTAGAGCCTCAGGCACTCGATGGACTGGAACATTAAATCTGAGCTTCCATGCTGTTTTGGAGCAGGTGTTTCAGAGCTTCAATCAGGAATTAATACCAGCTGACCTATTTTTTCACAAAACTGCAAAAACAGCACCCGACAGAGTGGACATTATGTGATTTTCCAGTGGTGTTCGATAGCTGGTGAAGGTGAAGGTGATATTTAGCTGTTTGATGCTTTAACTGATGGTTGTTGAATTTTTTTTTGTTCCTCCCTCTACCATAGTTGTTGAATCCCAAGTAATGATGGTTCACATCTTCATGTCTTCATTCTTTATACGTTAGTGTTTTATCCCCTCTTACTTTTCTTTTACTCGTGTGTCACTAAAGAAGGTAAACTAAAAGGTATTTTTTGTTCATTGTAGGAGAAAAGTGGGCCCTAGAATTTCAATATGGACATTAAATATGCTGATATTGACCCCCCCCCCCCTTTAATAATATGTGAGGTAAATCTTCATTATAGTTATAAAAGTAGCCCCATCTGCATTAATTTATCATCAAGGTTGTGACAAAGCACTGTTGTGATGTTGTGTTTGGGCACTAAGACAGAAGGACGTTTCTGTATATAGAATGCAAGTTAATAATGATCTCAGTGATTTACTGTACCTGCTCTAATTAAGATGATTGTGTCTTTTCTTTATGGAGAAAAAAAAAGAACTGTAATATATGCATAAAGTAATTTATACCGGTATTTGTCTTCCATCACATCTTGACTTTTTTCCGATTACCTGAGCTGATGATGGGCATTACTGTTATTATTATTATTATTATTATTATTATTATTAATAAATCTGTAAAACATTTGCAGAACACAAACATTTGTGTAAGATTTTTTTATATATACTATAACGACTTTACGTATTCAATTTTTATGTATTCAACTGCACACTTACTGTGCTTTAATAAAGTAATATAATTATATATAATACTACTTATATATTGAAACAACATATAAGGGACAGAAAAACAATATATTTTTATGTGTAAGAATATAATGCTGCACACCTACTCCAACTTAATCGTTTAATATACTTATATACTTATATTTTAAAATGCATTTAGTATAGATGTGTGTATATATAATTTTAAATGTGTGTGTATATATATACATATATGTAATGCTGCACACTTACTGTTTTAATCAGGGAATTCTCATATATCCTAATATTAATGTCTACATAATTTGTATTTATACGAAATAGTCAATCATAAAAATTAGATTTTAGATATATTTTAAATGTAAAACGTATATTTGACTATTTGTTTGGATAAAATATATATTTTATCATTGCACACTGCTTTAATCGTGTGCTGTCATATCAAAAAAATATATATGCAGATATATTTTATATAAAAATTATATATGTATATATTTATACATGAGTGATATATAATGTTTATTATATATTCATTTATTAACTTAAACTTATTTTTTTGTTTTATCATTTGTTTTGAAACAGTCGTGCTTGCGCAAATGTGGTGCAGCTACGCGTGGACCAACGCGCCCTTTGAATGAGTGGCGCCACTGTTTGGAGGTTTCAGTGATAAACTATTCAGATTTAGCACAGAGACCGTCCTTTAAAGATACCGAGCTGCTAATCTTTTTTAAAAGGGGGTTTTAAAGAACACGCACGGCTGGATGTGAGTTCCCGGAGTGTTTTATCTGAGGCTGTCAGTCGAGAAATGTTGGAGGGTAAGTGGTTAGCAGGCTGCTAAAGCTGCAGCAGGCCAGGCAGAGAGGGACAGGGACTGGAGGGTTCTCCCTCTCTTTGTTATTACTAATAGTATTAATATTACCAATTAAATAAGCAGTTTAGGGTTATATTGAGCTTAAGGAATGATATTTATGTTCCCTACTCTTCAAGGTCCTGAAGAAATGAGCCAAGCTGGACTTCATCATCTTCACCATGTTCTTCATCTTCACCCTCCTGCATCTTTAATCAGGATGAGTTTCTGAATAGCCCTTTCTTCAAAAAACCTCCACTTTCTTCCACTTTCAGCAGCATGGCTGGTGTCAAACCCAGAGATGGTAACGAGCAGCTTGTTTTAAAACTGCTGGGCGTTTGCATTTTGGTATAAAGTTGATTCTTTGTGTTTTTTGTGTATTAAATGTAATAAATATGTGTTCTAGCTTTATATTATAATATATCGAGCTGCATGTGGTACTAAAAGGATACTTCACCTTTAATGCTGACATCACACCAACCTAAATGAATCTGTATTAGATAAATACTTCACCTTTAATGGTGATATCACACCATCCTAAATGAATCTGGATTAAAGGAATACTTCACCTTTAACGGTGACATCACACCATCCTAAATGAATCTGGATTAAAGCAATACTTCACCTTTAACGGTGACATCACACCATTCTAAATGAATCTGGATTAAAGTAATACTTCACCTTTAACGGTGACATCACAC
>JBBJLR010123647.1:0-18727 GCA_037577145.1 Brachypetersius gabonensis | reverse complement strand
CACACACACACACACACACACACACACACACACACACACACACACACACACACACACACACACACACACACACCAAAGCGAGCGAACGTTTAGCAGAGAAGCATGCTGTGGTTAAGAGTGCCTCAGCAGAAAGCTTGTGTTCTGGGCTGGGGGTGGGGCACATTGGGTAGCAAAGGCAAACTGAAGCGGGTGGTGAGGTCTTTCCAACAAACCCATGCTTCAGTTTCAGAAAAGAAGCATGTGGGTCAAACCTGGTTCTCTACAACCCACTCCCCACCCACCTACCCACCCAAACTACAGCGCAGTTTAAACGGAAAAGTGGCTTGGCTGCTTCCAGGCTTCAAAACACACCAACAGAGCATTTCAGTTTACTCTTCTCTCTCTCTCTCTCTCTCTGTCGCTTTCTCTCTCTGTCGCTTCATCTTCATTGTGGACACTTTCATGCAACACTGTTCCTTTTTTCGTTCACTGCCTCTTCGTCCTCATTTATTTCTTGTTTCTCTTCAGCTGCATCTTTGAGGCTGCCCTCAGGACCAAAAGTGGCTAATGAGGGCGAGCCCCACCCCTCAGAACGGCCACTTGCTGTCACGTGGCGGTGGCCTCAAGGTAACTCTGCAGTTTACGGACAGTAGACTCATCCAGTGAGAAGAGGTCAAAGTCAAAGGTGGTGTTGGTGACGTTGAAATGGCCAGTTTCCTCAATGAGGTTGACAATCTGGAAAGAAAGAAGAAAGCAGAAAAACTCCCAATGAATGTTATTTCAATTAATCAATTCGTTCATTTTACTGTTCATAATTTTAGTGGCTAGTCTGATGAAGATTAAACAGACAAATGGTCGTCCCAAACACAAACTTTTTATTATCCAAATTATTGTGTCCCACTCTCACCAGATTAAAATGACTGGAGGTATAATTGTAACTAATAATTATTAGCAGTAGTATTACTACCAATAAGGTTAATTCTTTGTCTTTTTAATGTTTAGCACTACTGGAGATTAAATGGATTCCTAAAGTTAGACTGTATCTTGTAATTATCCAGAATTTAATTGGTCAATTGACACAGAATTGACAAGTGTCTGTAATTTCCCCCAAATTAAATAATATAGCCCATACAGGTTACTGCTCACAATGATCTAACACCACAGGACATAAGCAAAATCTTTGGTAGGTTTTGTTATACTTTAACTGAGAGGAGGACTGGAAGTTCTATTACTGAGAGTTAAGCCAATTACAAAAGACCCTTATTACTGTAAAATACACACATTGCAGAAAACAACACAATCATAGGTCTCATTAAAAATAATCCTGTTTGATTAAGACTAAAGAAAAGCACTCCATTTTATGAGTTCAATGAGTAACTGGGGATTACAGGTTTTACGCTGTATAGTCTTAGTTTTAAACTAGTTTGTTGTTGTTTCATTGTTTGTCATTTTATCTAAAGTTTACAAGAACTAGTGGAATCCACGTTCAACTGGTATCCTGTTTTAAATTTGTTCTGAGGTATGAGTTTGGAAGTTGCAACTGCATGTTTATGCAAGGATCCATCCCTATTGAGCTTATACTCAGTCTAGAGTTAGTTTATTATTTTGCTAGTAGTGTTTTTTATCCTCAGTTTGGATATGTAAAAAATATTTTGGGTTAAAACTGCATTTCTATTAAACAATCAGTGTTCATACACAATGATGTCAAGTGATATCAATTCCCTGTACCGTGATATATACCAAAAAAGGTTTAATGAAGCCATGATATCAATTGATATTTTACCCATACTGGCCACTACTACAATTAACCTTATAGATATATTGACTTCTAACTTCTACAGAACACACTGTACATGTGCACACACACAGCATGTACAGAAGAGCGCTCACACACCTGCTGCAGTACATTACGCTCTCTCAGTGCCATTAGTCTGCGATGAAGGTCCACTAACTCCTCTGTGTATGCCTGACACATTTGGGAGAGAGCGAGAGAGAGAGAGAGAGAGAGAAAATTTTTGACCAAGATCAATCAGCATAGAAAAGGTGACAAGTAAGAGAGGTAATATGCACAGGTTTCACCTATATCTATCTCAGTATGTATGATTACAACTAAACCAGTTACAATGTCTTCACTGCAAGTGAGAAGTGAGACATATGTGACAACCCTGTGAACAACTTTTCAGAAATGTGACTCATTGCACCATTTGAAATAGGGCTACACAATATGGACAAAACTCCACACAGCAGTGTTGATTATATTGCTCCACGTGGGACATAGTGACAAGGGAAGAGTCATTTTTACTTTCTGTCCAACATTGAAGAACCATGAGTTGACTGAACTTTGAGGGCAATGCTCAAAATTAGGTGGTGTCATCACATTTGGGAACAGCTAACCATTTTTGACTAAACTGCTTTCAAGGTAAAAGGTACAAGGTGAAATAAGTTCTGATACACTAGACTACTGCATTAGTAAGGGTAAAAGGCAGAATTTGTTTATGTTAAATGTCTTTCATGTTACAAATTTCAAGTTGCAGGGCACCTGCTATGGATTTTTGTTGACTAGCTCAAGATTTAATATGACAAGGTTATAGAAAGAGGTGGTTTCAAAAATGTTGACAAACTGATACATCTAAATTCTTATTGTATAGCAGCAATACTCACAGGTTTTCATTTTCATCAGTAGAAATGCATTTTGTAATGCTAAATAGGTAGAGATAAAATGTAACTCTGACCTGTAAAGAGGCTGGCGAGTGTGGCTGTTTTCAGTAGCACTGAAACATTTAAAGTGTCCAAATAAATGTTTATTACTGGGCTAGTCCTCTTCTTGGGGAAAGAGCATCAAGGGCTGTTACCATTAAAAACCCAGCAATAGGCTCAGTATTATTTGTTTGTGCTCCTGGTATTAATTAAAATCAAGAGATTGTCTGTTTTCTATCCCACTGCTCTATCTGCACTGCCTGTGTGAATAGGAGTCCCATTTTAGGAAGCATGTTACATTAAATAAATGTGTCTGAATGCTTGTTTCTCCTCACTGTATATTAGATTCTCATTTTCATTACTGCATAGACCAATTCTGAGATATTTAATAAACAATACACTGTGTAGCCCAAATATGAAGCATGGTGGAGACCACAGGCATGTTTTGGTGCAAAAAGTCATGCAAATTGAGTAAGATGTAAAGTGCCAAATGAAAAAGGTTGATTTACCCTTCCTACCTTGTCGTAAATCTTCTTCAGGGCTTTTTCCTGCCTCAGGCACGGGTCTGGGCTTTTCCTACCAGCCACCTGAGAGAGAGACATATATATACATATATACAAAGAGAGAGTGAGTGAGAGACAGAGACATTGAGAGAAAGAAAGAGGGAGAGATTGAAAGAGACAGAGAGAGAGTTCAGGATTAATTCACTGCATTTTGTACTTCGGGTCACTACCAGGTCTGAGTCATGTGTGCTGTTGTCATCGAGCTGGCATTCAGACACTAGTGATCTAGCCAGAGGCAGGCAGTTCTGCCACATTCCTGTGGCCTGCGATCCAAAGCGTCCTTCCAATACCTCATTTACACTCACTCTGAAATATAATCTACTAAACCCTCCAGCCACTTGTCAATCATTCTTCAGATAGACATACTAAGGGGAACAAAGGCCTTAAAAAAGCCTGTATAAAACATTTCAGAAGCAACTAAATTACCGGGTTTTTTTTTTAAAAAAGCATTCACATGTTTATTTGCACTGTGACTAATCAAGGATGGTAAAACATTCTGGTGATAGTGTATCCTGAATGTCAGGATGTTATTGTTACACAACAGCAAGACTAAATCAAGGTATCCTAAATGTTTCGACAGCCAAACTTCTTCAACCCTTTGAGATCATAAGCAGGTTAATATATTAAGCATTTTAATGAAAATTTGTTAGGGTTTAATGTTCTCTTACGCTCACTTTTTTCAGGAATATCACTGAGTATTTTTTGAAAAAAATAAAATTTAATAATGCAGTTATGCAATAAAATTTTTATGCAGTTCATCACCACTATATTAAGACATACTGAAATTCTTAAACAGCACTAATGGATTTGTAATTCATTTTACAGGTTATTGAGAGACTTGTTGGCCTCGCATTTCTTTAAAATATCCACAATCAGCTTTCATTTAAATAAATATTAACCACAAGCATTTCTATTTCTGACTGTTCAAATTTGAAATAATCACAACATGTGCTTTGCAGGAATTCGTCTGCAACAAGGCTCTTTATTTTCATCACTACTTGTTTAAAAGATCATTAAAGGATAATTACCACTGGATTATTTTATAGTATATTAGTTAAAAAAAAGTAACCATCTCATCCTTTCTCACCTTGTTATTGGAGGAAGTGTGTTTCTGGGGTGGGGGTGGGGGGTCTCGGTTGGGCCGGTGGGGGCCGTCACTGCTGTCACTTTCGCTGTCTAAGCTCAGTCTAGTGTGAACAAGAGCAAAGAGCTAGGGCCAGCTTTTCACCAAGCAAAAGTAGCATTTGAATTTTTAAACTATACTTCTCACTTCAGATTGAAAGAACGCAACAGTTCAAAAAAATACCCTATACATTAAAATGTTGCAACACTGAGTAAACTATAGTATGGAACTATGAACATTTCTCAGTATGCAAGGTTGACTGAGATGACTGCAAAGGAAGCAGTTGCTTAGTCAAGTAAACACACCAAGCAAACAATTTCTCCTTTTCCACTTGTGACAAATGAAGTAGAGATCTGCAATCTTGGAATCATATGCAAATAGGCAGAATTGCTAAGAAAAGGTGGTTAACAAATTTCAACCCAATATTTGTGTGTTTAATGTACACTGAATAAGCAGACTGTTTAATGCCTTTTATTCCGCATTTGTAATCCTCTACAAATAAACGTTAAATGGAGAGAGCGAGAGAGAGAGGCATGAGAGAGACAAGAGATAGAGAGGGAGGAAGGAAAAATACCAACATCCCAACATAAAACAAACAAAGAAAGCATCAGGAAGGAACAGCAAATAAAATGGAGATAGAGAGAAATAAATTAAAGAAGAGAAACGAACACAAGTAAAACAGACAAAGAGAAAGGGGTGAGAACCTGGAGTCACGGTTCGGAGGGTTGTTTTTGACAGGTGTCTCGTCGTCTGAGCTGCTGTCGTCTTCATCAGACTCTTCGGATTGCAGGTCCTCCACCATAGAGCGTAGCGGCCCTGCAAGGGCATAATGAGATCTATGGAATCTCTGGCTATCATGATGACAGAATGAAACTCAACGACATGATAAAAAAAAAAAAAAAAAGACATCAGTTAAAATTTTGCAGCGGCAAGTTGCATTATAATGAACATTCTAAATTCTCACATCAACACATTCAGTGTCGTCCCCCTCCCCTTTTACTATGTAAAGGCCAAGAATAGATGATCGGAATTGTCTTAATCTCTTACAGTTTCACCAGCCATCTTACAACATATGACCCAAAACTGCAACCCCTTGAAATTAGAAGCAATTTTTGAGAAAAGACCCATCATTAAGTGTGGGTGTGTGCCCCCTCCCACTCGATATGAAGCTAGATACCAATTTTTTTTATCATTGACCGCAGTTATTATGCCAGATTCTGAGCAGAGATGGTGGGGCATATCAGCAATTCAGTTGTAATTTCATTCATGCATTTTTTTTTTTCAAAAGCTGGCATGATGCAACTTTTTATTGTCTGATATCAATAGTGAAACCCTTTGCAATATGTATACAATCTTTCAAAATTATTTCTCTTCATACACTACACTGAAGCTTTCAGTTAAGAACATCTAAAAGCACAATGTGTCTGCTTGCTATTTCAGAATATGATGGTTACAGGATTGGAACAGATTACCCACTATACCAGTCCTACCAGTACCATACCAGTACCATACCAGTACCATACCAGTACCATACCAGTACCATACCAGTACCAATCTCTAGAAACTGCAATGTCTCAAGCTAAGGCAAATCTGTGACTGAAAGCTTATCTGGTTTCAGATTTTATAAAAAAATCAAGGCAAACTCACATTAAAAGAGGACAGCTACAAACCAAACATGACCTACATTCCCAAGAGTTAAATATTGGCCATACATGCTGTTTTAAAATGACACACCTGATGTTATCAGAAGGAACGGCAATAACTGAAAGGGTCTGCATGGTGAACTAAGCCTATATCAGTGAAGTAGTAGGCCGGGTCCTACCTTGGCCTTGTTTCTGCTGCGGCTCGAAATCAGAGTCTGAACTGGACTCTGAACTGGAACTTGAGTTTGAGGGACTGGAAGCGGCAGACTGCTGTAGAGAGAACAGATAGACAGAGTGCAGGAAGAAGGCCAGAAAAAAAAAAGAGAGATAAAAGACAGACAAAAAGTGAAAAGAGAGTGAGAGAGAGGATATTTGTAAGTCAGTGTGTGCAGACACACTAACAAAATATTTACAAAAGAAGAACATTAGGGGTGTGAAGGTCTGACCTCAAAGCTCAACCTTTCAGTTCACCAATTCAACAAATTTACTACAACTGGATTGGATTGCTTCGGTATTCATAAAATTGATTTAGAAAACTACACAAATCTGATCAGAGAAATCATTTAGTGGAAAATAAACCATAAAGGCATTCTATATTTAACATTTAATTAACATTTGAAAGTATTTTATTGAATATTATAATAATCGATTCAATTCTCATTCCAAAATTGTTGAATCGTCATCTATTTTTACAAAACACGCTCTTAAAGCCAAACCAATACAGCTAATGTCATTATAACCTCAGACTTTGACGAAACCTCATCATCAGAGTTGGACTCCTCGGACTCTGGTGGTTTTTTCGGCTCTTTGACTTCTTGGGTGTCGGGCTTGCTTTTTACCCAGCGTCCCTTGTCCTTGGAACTCTTTTTCTCTCCATACCCGGATGGAGTGGTGGAGGAGGAGACACGGGGGGAGGTGCTAGGGAATCCCCCACTGCTGGAACCTTTTTGCCCTTCTGTCCCACCTTTTTTGGGCTTCTTGATGCTAGGTTTAGGTGAATCAGCGTTGGAAGGCCGCTTGCTGGCTGATTTTCCATCTGTTGAAGCCCCACCCCCTCCTGTAACTCCTGGGCCGCCTCCTTTAGGAGACATACCCTCCATTTTAGACTCCTTCAGTGTCAGTTTTGGCTCTTTAAAGGCTGCTTTGGGCGGACCTTTGCTCTCCTCTTTCACTTTGATTTCTGGCTTTTTAGATGAGGATGAAGATGAGGGAAATGACGAAGGCTCTCGACTGCTCTTGCTGTTGCTGTCTCGGTCACCGTCACCTTTGGATGTGCCTTTGCTCTCTGAGTCCTTTCGGGGCCGCTCCCGGTGCTCCTTAGCGAGTTTGTGAGGTTTTGGAGCTTTAGTGCTTCCACTGTTATCTTTAGTGAGCTCCTGCACAGTGAGAAAAAGAAAGAGTGAGTGAGAGAGTGAGACAGAGAGAGAAGGGAAGGAAGGGAGAGAAAGAGTGCAAGCCTTAACAGCTTTAATTCCATCCTCCACTGGTCAATGAATTCCACAACGCAAGCTGCATTTATATTAGTGCCTTCAAACACCAAGAAGAACCAAACATATTACTTTAATTCGTTAAATGTGTCCTAACTGCAATATAACGACGTAAGGAAGCAAAACCTTCAAACCATGCCCATCTTCTGATGTATAGGAACGGAACAAGGTATTAGATCTGAAGCACGGTCTGAGCACTAGATTGTATTTGCTTCACATTTAAGTGCACCAGTAACTTCAGTATTCAGCACATGCACTGCAACAGCACCAATCTAGTTTATATTTTATAGTTCAGATGAGAATACCCTCAAATAAACTGTCATCTTTGTACTTTAACCTCAGCTCATAAGTGTATAGGGGCATAGGGTCAAAACAACAACAAACAAATGTTCAAATTCTGTGACAATTCTCAGGGACAACACCACATATTTGAAAGACTATGGTTTATCTGATATTATCATAATAAGAAAAAGGGTAAACCCATTCTACAACTGCAGGTGGATGTGACCACTGCCAGTTTAACACGGAGTCAACATCTCTGAGCATTAACAGTTTATAAGGCCTTCCAGACCTTGGGGGGTTGGGAGCCTTTACTCTTCTTAGGGTCAGAGAAAGCAGAGAGGGGGATGGTTGGAAGCATGGGGTAATCTGGGCTCGGTCTGGAAACGACCTCTGCCCCTTCCGGCACCACAATGATCTGAGAGAGAGAGAGAGAGAGAGAGAGAGAGAGAGAGAGAGAGAAAAGGAGGGAGAGATGGAGGAACAGAGGGGAGAGAGGGGAAGAGAGAGGAGGAGAAAGGGAAGGAGAGAGAGAGAGAGAGAGAGAGAGAGAGAGAGAGAGAGAGAGAGAGAGAGAGATTCCTTCTTCACATTTCTTTATTTGTCATACAACATCAAAAACTAAACTAATGAGTTAACGAATCTTAGATTGTTTTGCGTGACATGGTTTGAGTTGAGTATGTGATGATTCAGACATGCCGTTTGCTCAAAGCTTACTAAAAACTTCCATTACTTGTTATTAGTCTTATAGTTCCAGTGGAAAGTCAAAGAAGCAAACTTCAGACACCAAACATCTTGGCTGATTTGCAGAAAGGAGGAAAAGATATGATACAGTCCTTCACTTACCCCACCAGCTTTGACCAGTTTCCGGCGGAAGTCTCGCGTTGGGTTGTTGAAGGTGAGTTTTTCACAGCGCAGATGGTTCACAGGTGGATTTCCCTCCAAGTTCAGGAAAAGGTCATAGTTGAACAGTACCTTCTTCGGTTCTTCCTGTGTTGATTTACATTTTGAGTTATAATGTATCTCAAACAAGTACAAAGGTTATACTAGGTTGCCACAAACACCTACAAATAGATACAGAACCTAGCAGCACAGTTACTGTTTTTAACATCGAATTTTACTAATATCATACAGAGATACAATTATAATACAAAGTCTACACAAAGGAAAAAATGGATGACTGTCTTTTGGAAAATTTTAAATTTTCAGAGCAGGTCAGAGCCACAGGAACTTTTTCACACCTACTGTAACTAATACTGTTCCACGGCAAATATGGTATGTGCAGAGTGGTAAATATTAGAGGAGCAAGTGCTAACAGAGCTGTTTTAGACCACCCAGTGTGGAGCTTATCAGGCAGTGCTATCTGTCTTCAAAGACAAATTCCCTCTAGCTATGCAGTGGCAGAATGAATGGATGTATTACATCCGCACAAGCCTTATACATGCACATTACTGGGTAGAGATATTTCTGAGTGAGAGAGTAACCAACTTTTTAAAAAAAACTTCAATCCAGAAGTCCCAGTGGCCCTGACTGCATCAGGACAATAAAGGCTGCAATGAAGCAGCTCTAAACTACAACAGACTCTGCTCAGACTGTTCAACATTGTTCCCCATTCCGGCTGCTTATTCCCATCTTCAAGAGTGGAGACAAACCGGACACTAATAACTATTAAGGCAGCTGTGTAAGCAGTAACCAGGGGAAGTACAGTAACCAGACAAAACAGCACAATCTGGCTTTCCCCAAAAACACTACTAACCATATTTACACTCTGCATATCCTAATTGGTTCTATATAATTTAGTTTATGTAATACATTTCTGTAAAATGTAGGTGGAGTAAAGATAATTGATAATTCACTGACAGATGTTATAAAAGTCATAATTACCAATTACCATAATAATACCATTGTATACACACAATCAACAGCTATAACGCATTGTCAACACAAAGGTAAATGTTAAACTTGACCTTAGAGAATGAGAGAAACAGAGAGACAGAGTGAGAGAAAGCACAAAAGTTGCAGAAAGCAAGAGTGAGTGGAGAGGCAGAAACAAAGATATTTAATATGAGTTTTGATATGTTGTGTGCCACCATATACAGCAGCAAGACATTTTATTATTCAACAGCACCTGAAATACAGGCTGCAAGATTTCAGATTATACAGTGACTAGATGTAAAAAAATAGTCTACTGTCATTGGTTGCATGTTTGACTGTAAGAGCAGCGCAGGATCAAAGTTCAATCAATTTAAACTTCTGTCACTGTGGCTTCACACTTCGTAGCTTTGTGCAGGGCTGCAAACAATGGTGAGAGAAGAGTGAGAAGAAGACAGAAAGAAAGAGAGAATATGAAAGAGAGTGTGTGCACACAGAGAGAAAGAATGAGAGCAGACAGACTAAGAGAGTTGAGTCAGCGAAGAGAGGAAGACTGAACAGAGATGGAAAAAGACAGCAAGAGAGGTCAAAGAGTAAGAGTAGAAAGAGAGAGAGGAAAAATAGATGGTAAATGAGAGAGATACACAGACAGAAAAGAACTGTGAAGAGTGAGAAGAAATTAGAAAAAACACTAACCTTGTTTTTAAAGTACACCTCTATAGGCATTAGGAATCCTGCATAGCCCGACTCCTCCACCTTATATGGTGGCTCCTTACACACTGCAAACAACAGCAAGGTATAATCACTGTATGCAGGTACTACATTGGTCAAAACTGATTTGTTCATTACCACAATTAGTCTTTGTTAAGAATAACACCACCTCACTCTCACACAAATCCACCGCATGCAGAATTTAATCCTAAACTACCATACTAGTGAGAAGATTCAGACCAATTTTCAGACCTCCACATTCTCTTGGGCTTGATTCAACTTGAGCTAAATTTCAAATTTAGCCACATGACCTCGTGAACAAAATAAAATCAAGTGGCAGAACTAACATTCAGAATGGCTCTTATTTCAAAAGCATTGATAAAATAATGAATGTACAAATGAATAATTAGACCACATTCACATTTAATAACCGATATTCGTAAATTTTTAGGAATTACATAGAGAAAATATAGAACAAAATATCTGTCATGGTCTGGTATATTATGTTTAAATCTACACTGTATTAGATGTTACTACAGAATATTTAAAAAAATGCAAATAATAGCAGTAGTTTTTAACAGCATGCTTATTTGGCTTTGTATATCCAGTCCATGCACTCAAATTTCAATTCACTTCCTTGAGAAGTGAAAAAGAGGTTTGATTTGTTCATAGTAGAAGCCTACCTCTCTTGGGCTTAGGAAAGCTGTCATGCAGGCGGAAGATGACTTTATCCACAAAGTGCTGGATATCACTGTTCTCCGGTCCTCGCACAAACACCATCCAGTCATGAGTGAAGCCCTCAGATGTGGCCTTCTTGCGCAGCTGAGCTCGGTGGCCCAGCTCCAACTTTACCTGCACCGTGCACTGAGAGGGGAGAGAGGAAGAGAGAAAGACAGGGAGAGAGATAGGGGGGGTTGAGTGTGTGAGCACTGGTCCAGCTATTGACCTTTATTACTGGACCTGCTTGAGAGGCTGTCTGCCTCACTTATCTATATCAGTGACATTTAAAGTGATTATATTATTCGAACGCGTATGCATCCGGCAACATATAGTAGCTATAAGCTGACAGGACACCACAAGCGCCAGCACAACTTCGATGTGCATTGGTACAGAGTCTAAAACTGTAATGCATTCTTCCAAAATATATGGAAGAATGGGGGGTCTCATTTGGGGGTTTGATGATGTTGGTAGAGAGCACTAATACAGACCACCCCGGTCAGGGCATAAGTGTTTTTAATGCAGCCACTGGAGTGTCTAGGGGTCTTTGGAGAATATATCACTCCATATGTGTCAATTATACATGCACTCACACCCTTGTGGCAAATATGGTGAAGGATAGGTCATCGGACCACATAGTTGTTTTTTTTTCCCCTCCTTCAAAATCTCTATACACCAGTGCATCACAGATCTTCCACCATACATAACAAAGGGCATGAGATTCATCCTTTGTTATACACCAGAAGCACCTGGCGTGGAACAACCTGGAATAAAATCTCAGTCTCACCTGAGCAAAGAACACGGTTCCAGTTAAAATGATTATAAGACAGAAAAGGCTCTTTCCTGGCATGGCTCCCAAACAACCTGTTGGGATGTAAATAGCGCCCAGAGTTGTTATGGAGACTTGGTGATCCCAGATGCAACTATTTGCTGCAGTGAGCTTTAGAGAACGTTTTACTTCCCTATACAATCCTCCTCACTCTGTGTGGGGGCAAGATAAACCTCATCCTGCCTTGTTTGTCACAGTTCCAGCTGTTTTAAACTTTTTAATTATTGCCCTGACTGTGGATAGGGGCAAGTTTAGACGAGTGGCAGTTTCTTATTTGTGGCTATTTTCTTGTAGCCATTTCCTGACTTCTGAAGATCAACACACATCTGGCTTGGTTGAATGGCATGTTCTCCTGTCTTTTGAGGAGCTGCTAAGAGAAATGGGTTTCTGTGTCATATTTATGCCCCAGAAACACAGGAAGTCATACATTGCTAAATGAAACTCTTTAGTTACATGTTAGGGGTGCCAATAATTTAAAAATGATCAATTTACTTAAGATGAAGGTTAAATAATTTTTTATACTAGTGCAATAAAAAATTAGTTTATTTTAAGGCTTTTTACACATCTGTGTCTGGGGTGCCAATCATTGGTACAACCGAAAGACAGAGACGCAATAACACAGACAGCAAGCAAGAAGGAGAGGGAGAAAAAGAAAAAGTGTGTGCAAAAGCCAGAAAAAGAGAAAGCTAAATCCCTTCGGTGCTTATCCATTCTGTCTCTGCAGTGGCCTTAAAGACCCAGACACTCACCACACACCCCCAACACACACAGTTTCATACCAGACTAGCCCACAGCTTCCAAAGGGCTGCCTGGCACCAGAGGAACCACCATGAGTCCCATTGTAAACCTGCCAGTTGGGGTGAAAATATCTGATAGTCACACGATCTGATTACAATTCATATGAAACTGTTCACTGCTTCAGGAAATGTCAAATTTCATCATCTTTCTATCCGATTCTCTCTGAACCTCCTACTGTGTGACAGAATTACAGACAACAGAAAACCAAGCTGAATAAAGCTTTTTTTTTTAACCCCATTACATTTCAATCATTTGAAAATTGAGACTTTAGGTTCTCATTGTGCTCAAATAATGAGCGCCTGTTTTACCATTATAATCAACTGTATTATTCTAAATTTGATGCAGCTTTCAGTTCGATACATCAAGATGCACAGTGTTGTTATTTGACTGTGGTTTCCAGTAAAGACTGTAAGAAAAAGACTCTCAGACGAAAGCAATGAGCACACAGGCAATCCAGTTTACAGCCACTGTTTAAACACAACACCTTTCTCATTTTCAACACTGTATACCAGCCACTGCAGTTGACACGCAACCAATGCCCCACATCCAAACAGACCAGATAATTGATTGTTTGCGTTTCTGCTTTTTTTCTGGACAGTTTCTTATTAGTTTAAAAACAGCACTGAAGTTAATCAGTACCCTGGAGAGAGGTGCCAGGTGTGCATGGAGCAAGCATAATGAACACAGAAAAACAAAACAAATCAACAGAAGCCTGTCACACCCACAAGACACCTGTATTCTAAGGTGAACACACATGTAATCCTTACACAGAGGAGAAAAGAAAGATCAAACGCCTGCCGTGAAAAGGACAAGATAAAAAAAAAAAAGATCAAAACAAATGCCCAAAAAAAAAGAAAAGAAAAACACCCTTCTGTCAGGCACAAAAAAATGCCTGTCTGTATAGTCTTAACTATTTTAATCTAACACTCCAAACCATAAGGGCTCAGTCGAATTCCCCAATTCATTTTACTGTCATGTTTACATCACAGAACCTAGCAGCAAATATGCAGCAACTGAATACGCGCCTGAAACAGCAACTCCAATTAATCTTGATAAGAGCAGTTGTGTAGTGGGTTATACTGGTGTGTAAGCGTACCACACCACACAAATAAGAGTCTTAGAGCATGACTTCTAATACATTTTCCAACCTAACAAATGCAGATAACCACAGAATGTTACGAGAGCTGCATGGCATTTGTGAAGAACATAGTTATCATTATAAACTATTTAGTAATAAGTGAGGTCAGCTGGTAACAATATAGTAATTATATTACCAGCAGGAATAATGCATGCTGTAGTGTAAGGCCCTGTGACATTCAAATGCAGTACTTGGATCATAATAATACAGTTTAGCACAAAAATGTCACAGATGATAATCCTTTGTATAAATTTCCTCGTAAAAGCTTAACTCTGATACCATAATTAAAAATGTCACATTGAGAATGGTTTTCCATATGAGGCAACTGCTCTGCTGGGAACATAAAGGTTCAAATGAGCTTTTTTATCATCTTCTAATGATGTAGCTAACTGGCATTCTGGCTGGTTATTTATGTTACTTCTATCTGCAATCACTAGACCAAGTAGGAATGATAGAAGTAGCTGCTACAGTGCTGGGCAATATACCATTACCATCCACAGAGTGTACTATGATATTGGTAAAATGAAAAGATACTTTTTAGTGATAACATCCAACCCATAAAATTACTTGCCTAACAGTCTGTTTACTCTAGGCCTGATGTTGTTGGTTGTTTTTGTATGTCCTAAAGAACATTGCAATATAAATAAATAGTTAATAAAAGGAGGGTTTTCTTTATGGAAACTGTTTCCTGTCTGTCTGGTTAATGTTTTCAAAACTGTGACAAAGCCTATACTAAATAGTGAGTTGATTTACTTTATTAGTAAATATCCCATGCCATGATTTATGGTCAAGACATGTTTGTGAGAGCACATTTGATTCACATGAATTCTGACGTCACCTTCCAAAAAATGTGACTAACAAATGCTGTGCAGGCCAGCTCAAAAACTTTCCTTAAATGATATAGTTCCTGATTATTCAAAAGGACAGCTGAGCACATGATGAACATGAAATAAGGGTGTTTTCACATATTGTCCTCTTTAAAGGAACCAAACCAACAGAAAGGGAACTTGTTGTTTTTTTTTATGTTCACACAGAGTTCATCTGAAAGGGAACTCGGTTCTCTTTCTGGTCCACTTCAGCTCAGATGGGGCCTCGGTTCTTTTTCTGTTCACACTTTAGTTCCTCATCCATCTTGCTGCTGCTGTCTCTTCACACTCCCCAGACTTGGGATTTTTTTTCTACATAAGAGTAGATGGTTGAAAGCTCTAACAAACTGCTACATTTTCAACAAAGATATATGCTACTATTTCTCTTCACTGAAACTGATGAATGGGCGTTCATTCTCTCTTGAAATTCAGTGTCAGTCAATCTGGAATGTCAAGGACCTGAAATTCAGCTTATTTCATACTCAATTTAAGTCTTTTAACATGATGTAGGCCTTTCACACTGTGTGCTGGTTAACAAAAATCGCTTCACAAATTCAGAATTAAAGGACCCACATACAGTAAAATCAAAAGATTGATGTGGTGACACTGTTACAGTTTCAAACATACATTTTATGTCCTGGTCCATATGGTCTATACATCACTGTACAAAAAATATCAATGGTAATGTTATCACTGCATAAGCTGAATGAAATAAGCTGAAGCACATTTTATGTGATCTCACTGTTCACAAAATAGCTCACAGGCTTGACACTTCTCATTAACAGAAGGAATCATGCATAAGCCAACATAAAGGTTGCGTATTGGGTTATGTGACCAACCCGAAATTCAGTCTATGGCCTTAGAAAACAAATAGTGCCCTATTCACTATGGGTCAGTTTCCCAAACAGGGATTACGCCTAATCATGGACAACTTAGCATGTGTCCAAACTTTTATAAGAACTTTTTTTCCTTCTCTTGGCTGTAACAGGCTCTACTGTTCTGAAAATGCTTTATTCTAAATGAAACAGAGCGAATTTGACTGTATTCAGCCATGAGACCATTAGTGAGGTTTGGGACTGATGCTGGACGATACGTATTAGATTACAAACTCAAAAGGTACTGGGTGGCACTCCAACACTCCAAAAAGAGAGTTCTACTGCTACACTGTCCAATGGTGGGCTTGCTCATCAGAGGTCAAGTGGTGCTTTGAAGTTTGAACCCTTTAGAATTATCTATAGGTTTGCATAGATATTAGGGGTGAGTATTACAAGCAGAAACAGCATTCCATTCTCACTGGGAACTATCTGACTATTCTCAAAGGATCATCACTGATGGAACAGTGAATTCTGAACTATACCAGAAATATGTCAGGACATCCGTCTGTGAAGTGAATCTCAAGAGAAAGTGGGTCATAAAGTGGGACTGCGACCCTAAACACACAAGTCTCTTAACCAAGAACAGTGAAAGAAGAAAGCCCTGCATGAACAAAACAGAAATGTTTTGGAAGAATCTGAAGCAAGCAGTTCACGTGAGGAAACCCACCAACATGTCAGAGGTTAAGCTGTTCTGTACAAAGAAACTGGCTAAAATTTCTCCAAGCTGAGGAGTAGGACAAACTGAAAGCTTCCGGAAACATTTCGTTTCACACCAGACACAGAAAGAAAAAAAATCACATACTTTTGCAACATTTTAAGTATTTACTGTATGTGGATGATTTTTTCTTTGGTCTCCTTTGACCTAAAAGCAGAACTACTGGAAACTGGTTTCCAGGGAGGAGATTTTTAAAACTCCACTGGCAGTGTTCGTGTGGATGGATAAAATGTGTTTCTGAAAATGCAGACATACTGCGCATGGTTGATGACCGGGCTGCTTATGTGCGCTCTGTAATATCCAATTTGATTACATGATGTTCACAACCACACAGAAAGAGTTTAATTTATCTTTGCTTTATCATTAGAGCAGAAATACTTTGAATAGTAGCAGAAGACTCTAGACAACCAGCCTACCTCTATAATTGGACTTGGATGATAATGTATGACTTTTTTGATTTGTCCTTTACTGTTTTCTGCACCATTTGGACTGAGTAAAGCATTTCTGTGAGTAATACAGAATGCCATTAATAACAGTAGGTGTTTTGCATTTGGAACACTCTGCAAGAGGATGAACATTTTTTTAAACTCAGTAAATAAAACATTGAGTCATGACAAACTGTAAATAAATGACAGTCTAACTATATAAAGCCAGTCAGCATTACTGTCTATTTCGCTTTATTTAGTCGAATTGCATTTAAGCATACTCAGTAAATTCAGACAATTTGACAAAAATATCACAATGTTTGATTTCTAACAAAATACAATAGGTATCACAAAGACATTTCACTGAGGTTCAAACAACTGCACCTGCAAAATGAGCAAGACGCTATAAAAACAGCTATGAAAACTGATTTTTCTCTCAAATAAGCATATTGGGCTAAAAGTCAATCAGCTACTTCTCACTATCCAGTTTATATAGTTATTATGCACTGAATGTTGTTGTGTCTGTAAACCTGCTCTAAATCCAATTTTGATAATTATTGGTTTTTTTTTTTCATTCCTGATGAAGGAGTCCATTTATTCATACCTGAACACACCACAACACAGTGTGAACAGCACGAAATTGTTTGCTGTGTTTAACCCATTCACCCAGGGAGCAGTGTGTGGGGATGGTACCTTGCTCAAAGGAAACTCAGTGGTGCTACCAGTAGTCTTGGTATACGAACCCACATCCTTTTGACCGTAGGGGCAACTCCCTAACCAGCCGCCCACCAAGCTGCCCCGAGCTGACTTGTATGATCCACGTAGCTCTTTGTTGTTTTAGAAGTACAGATGAGGTCCATGATGTTCTCAGAAAAAGCGACACGTGACGTAAATCATCAGAAAAAGGAAAACATACCGTCATGCTGGCTCAGCAGTGATGCATCTGCAATTTCCGAATCATGTAATTCGTGCTGCAGAAATAAATTGACATTTAATTGCCTTGTATGGAGACAGATTCCTGCTCAGGACCCCCCTCCTCTCTTCCCCTCCCCTTCCCGGGTGCAGCCCCTTGATTCGGCGCCTTTACAACCACTCGAGCACGCCTGGTCAACAAATCCGACACACACACACACACACACACACACTCACTCTCACTCTCTCTCTCTCTCTCTCTCACACACACTGATACACACACTCACTATTCTGCGTTGGCCCGTAACAGCACGCATAACACACACAGCCCCCTGGACAACATTTGTGTTTACCATTACAAGACTCAAAACATAAGCGCACACACACAACCCACACACACACTGGTCAGAGTTGAACCGTCACAGTGCTGCGTAGTGTTTACAACTCTGTCCGTTTAAGAGGCTGGCCCAAGGAGGCGCAGTAACAAATGAAATAAATAAACAAAGATAAACTAAATCCAGCTCCTTTGTGTGTACTATGCGGAGCGTTAGCATTAGCATCATTAGCTCTTCTGAATGCCGACGTGGTTTATCGCAGCGCCGAGCACCACAGCCCAGGGCCGCTCAGGGGCCATTACCCAGGGTGAGGTGTGCCTGTGCTGGTGGTACCTGGTCCTCCATGGTGCTCGGGTCCCCGGCGGAGCTCCGACAGTTCACCGGCGGTTTGGGCTCGGAGCTGCTCCGCTCATTGTGTGGCAGTTTCGGCCGAGAACCGGAAACCCGGCACCGCCCCTCCCCTTCCATACCGCTGCCATCAAATCTAGACGAACAGTACCTTCAACCAATAGGAGAGCCCCGAAGGGGAGACCCGTCCGCCCCTTGACCAATCGTAGTGCTGAATTGGTGGGACTTCCCACGGGTGGTGATTACTGTGGGATCAGGGAAACAGGCCGGAATGAAGATCTGGTTCAGAGTCCATTAACTTCTGTATCTGTGTTATCATATATCTGAAAATATATAACATTTGTTTATTTGTATATATTTAATTTCCGCAGGTACACACGATATAAACAAATATAAACATACATAGTTGCTTTAT